>JAODAL010002880.1:0-185314 GCA_025379985.1 Phyllomedusa bahiana
TTTGTGAGTGGCTTCAAAAGACCCCTTTTTTTTTTAGGGTGACCCAGGAAAATCCTGGAACCGTTGGTTGGCGTCCTTCGAATTTCCCAGCGAGCGCTTGGCCCCTAGCCTTGCCCTGATATTCTTTAATGTAAAGTGTGGACGCACATATTACTCTCGAGGAAGCGGTGGGGGCCCCCTTAGGGGGGGAGGGGCGATGGTTTTGTCCGTTAAATAGGGGGGTGGGGGGCTGCTCGTCTAACTTCATTTAAAGATGGTTGATAGTACCGCGGGGATATATCATCTTTCCGGTCTAGGGGGGCCCCCCAAACCCAATGTTGTTTCGGCGCCCCCTGTTTCTAGATCCCCCACTGACGCCCCATGCCCCGTTTTACTGATGCTTGACGACCATTGGAGGGTGGATACTGATGGGTAATTGCGAGTATTTTTTGATTTCGAGTACATCCCTCTTTCCCAAAAGCAGTTATTTCCCGCGAGGAGGAGATTTCCTGCTTGCGGGCCTCTCTGACCTCATTATTAGGTTTAAAATCTCCCCCTTGTTGGAAGTATTGAGTAATTAGGCATGGGAGGGGGCGGTGGGTACGATATAGGGCATCTTTGGGTTGTGGGGAATGCAGGGGCATCAGGCGCAGTGCATGAGGGCTCGGCCCGGGGGCCAAAGGAAAAAGGCCCTGGGAATCTTCCCTGAACCCGCCCAAAAGGGGAGGTAGTGAGGCCGATGAGTGTTCAAACCCCCTTTGAAACTGAGGGATGGGGGTCATAACCCGGTTGGCCCTGGGTCTGCATGGGGGGTTATAGGGTTTTGGGAGGGGGATTTCGAGCCCATTGAGGCGAAGGGTATGGGAGACCCCCAGGGGCCCCTCGTGCTGTGGTGACCTGATGGGATTTGGGGGCTGGGATCCGCGGGGGTGTCTGGCAGGGGCTCCCTGCTATGAGGGGGGCCCTGTTGCAGGGGTCTGAGGCAGGAGGGATCGGCATCCCTTCAATTTACCTGGTTTTCGGGGCTCCCCCCATTTACCTTGTGGGTGGTTCCCGGCCTCCTTCCAATAAGGCAGGGGTGAGGTGGATGCACGCGCGGAAACAGGAGCTTTTCGGCCCGGGGCTGCCAGTCAAGGTGGCCTCGCCTCGTGGTGTCCGGACAGGGCCGGGGAGGGAGGTATTGGGGGTTGTCTTTGTCCCCCGGGGGCTGCGCTGGGAAATACCTGGATTGAAGGAGGGCATCCTCTTGTCGGCATGCTTCCCCACCGGGGAGTTGAAACTTGCTGAGCCCGTCTCTTCCCGCCGCGGGCTTGCGGGCAGGGAAGATGGCGCTGGAGATGAGGAGAGGGCGCTTCGCCCCCCCCTGGGAAGGAAGCGACCATAGTTGTTTTTGGGGGGCGGAGGGGCAGGGGGGTGCCAGCTAGGTCTTTCCCGGGTGCTTGTTGCTATTTTCCCCATCCTGTTCGTTTTTAGCGGGGGGCAGCGAAAAACGGGTCACTTGGGGCGGACTCACCTAGTGTGCGGCCCTCCATAGCTTCCGGGCCCCCCCTGAGTTGACATTTTTATTGGTATCATTTTTGGGGGGACAAGACTTTTTGATCCCTTTTTAAATCCGTTTTTTGGAAAGCAGGGTGAAGAAAATACCATAATCCTAGTAGTGTTTTTTATTTTTAACAGCGCTCACCGTGCAGTATCCGTAATAAGTTAGCTTTACTCTGTGGGTCGATACGATTATGGCGATACCCAATTTATATAGTTTTTTTTATGTTGAAGCACTTTAAAAAAAAAAAAAAAGTGTTTTTAGTGTGTAAAAGAATATTTATGCATGACGATCTTCTGAGAGCCATAACTTTTTAATTTTTCCGTATACAGAGCTGTGTAAGGACTTTTTTTTTTGCGAGATGAACTGACATTTTAATTGGCACAACGTTGGCGTTTATAGAGGTTTTTGATCGCTTTTTTTTCCATTTTATGTACTGCGGGATGAACAAAAATCTTAAATCTGTGATTGGTTTTTTTTTTTGTTTTTATTTTACGGCGTTCACCGTACAGGTTAATTAATATGACAGATTTATAGGGCAGGTCGTTACGCACGCGGCGATGCCAAATATGGGTACTTTATTTATTTTTGGGGCGATTGCCGTTTGTAAAGGGGAAAAGGGCGATGTACGTTTTTTTTTTGTGTTTTACTTATTTTTCACATTTTTTTCTTTTTCACATTTTTTTAAAACTTTTCCCCATAGGGGATTTGAATGAGTGATCTTTAGAATGAGCGATCTCCTCCTGCGTCTCCCTTAGTTATTGCGACCGATGGTCGCGATAGTTAAGGGGTTAACCGCCCCCCTTCCCTCCGGAGTGATCTCGGGCCGGGGCCGACGCTGCGGGATGTCAGCTGTAATATACTCTAAAGCAGAGTTCGCGCGAACCTCAGGACGTATGCATACGTTCAGGTACATTAACCCCCAAACGACCTGGACGTATGCATACGTCCTAGGTCGTTAAGGGGTTAAATCCTTCAAAGGGAATGGGATAGGTAGAGCCTCAAAGAGGTATAGCAGTTAAGTTAAAATAATCATTTTTATAGCAGCTATTCTACCTAAGAGTGAGAGAGGCAAAGAAACCCATTTTTGTAATAAGTTGCTAATTTCATTGTATTTACTGAGAAAATTTTCCTTGTAGAGTGTAGAAAAAGAGGAAGTGAGATTGACACCCAAATATCTGATGGCCGTTGATCTCCAGTTATAGTGATAGTTCTCTTTTAAATGGGTCAGATCTTGTTCGGGAATGTTTATAGAAAGGGCTTCAGTTTTGGCAGTATTGATTTTATAGCCTGATAAATTCTGAAATCTGTTCAATAAAGAGTGCAAATTAGGCAGTGATGTATGCAGAGATGTGATGGTCAATAAAACATCATCCGCAAACAATGATATTTTAAATTCTCTATTTCTCGTGAACCCCCCACCCCCCCACCCCCCCCCCCCCCCCTTCCTAATGTTTACATCTTCACGAACGGCCGAAGCCAAGGGTTCAGCACAGAGAACAAATAAATATTAAAAGGGACAGAGGGCAGCCCTGTCTGGTGCCATTAAAAGTTTTAATTAATGGGGACATAGTATAAGGGAGTTTAATAGTAGGTGTGGAGTAAAGTGCAATGAGTGCCTGCAAGAAGGGACCTGAGATTCCAAAGTGTTTCAAAGTGGCCATCATGTATGACCAATTGAGGCGGTCGAAAGCCTTCTCTGCATCTAGGCCTAGCAATAAAGCATAGTTGCCAAGCCGATTGACTGCATCAATTAGATTGATCACCTTTCTCGTATTGTCCCCTCCCTGACGCTGCAGAACGAAACCAACTTGGTCTGTATGCACTAGTTGTGGTAACCACACTGCTAACCTATTGGCTAGTATTTTCGTAAACAATTTAAGATCTGTGTTAAGTAGTGCAATTGGCCTATAATTCGAAACCTCCATAGGGTCCTTATTGGGTTTGGGGATCAAAGAGATATAGAAGTGTAAAAGGGTAGTGGGTAATTTTCCTCCCCCCAGGATGGAATTATACACTTGCAATTGGTATGATGAGAGCTGAGGCCCATATACCTTATAGTACAAATAGGTCAGGCCATCATGGCCAGGAGCTTTACCGGGCGGCATAGATTTAAGGGCTTCTTCCATTTCCTCAGGTCCAATCGGGGAGTTAAGGGAATCTATCGCATCCGCAAGCAACAATGGTAATTTACAAGAAGACCAGAAATTTTGTAGCACACTATTCCTCTCTTCTTCACTATTGGGAAGGGTGTCAGGAAGTGAATACAGTTTAGAAAAGTATTCATGGAATAATTTTCCTATCTTATCCGGGTCACATGTCACTTGACCTCTGCCTCTTGCGTCTGTCCATGTCCTCTCTCAGCTGCCTTGCCAACAAAGTGTGTGTTTTATTACCTCTCACGTAATATCTCTGCCTCGAGTAGAGCAGCAACTTCTCAGTTCTGGTCAATGCCAGGGCTTTGAGTTGCGCACGAATATCTAAAATTTTCCTCAATTTGACCTTAGTCGGCTTGGCGGCTAAAGATGATTCCAGGGCAGAAAGCGGAGTCTGAAGGAGGTCCCTCCGTTGGTTCAAATTTTTTTTAATTCTAGTACCTATGGAAATACACCATCCCCTGAAAACTGCTTTATGGGTATCCCACAACGCCATAGGAGATGACACCGAATTTTCGTTGATAGAATAATAATCTATAATATGCTGTCTTAATTCCCCCCTTGTTTGAGGGTTTTTAATTAAGCTTTCGTTTAACCGCCAATGGCAGTTTCGGATCGGTGCAGCATGTGTTTTTAGGGATAAGGTGATAGGAGCATGATCTGTCCAGGTAATAGCTTTAATGTCTGCATACTCCGTACGTCTCAAGGCTGGAATGTTACCAAAAAAGTAATCAATTCTCGAATGAGAATTATGGGGTGCCGAGAAGAAAGTATAGGATCGCTCTCGAGGGTGTGCTATTCTCCAGAGGTCAAATAAAGCATGTTTCCTGATTAGCCTCCTGAACTCCCTAGAAACCCGAGACGGGCCCTAAGATGAAGTCTGTCTGCAGATTCCAAAAAAGCCATATTAAAATCGCCCCCAATTATGAATGTGGAAGAAGGGAAGCGCTTTAGTTTTAGAAGGACTCTGTTTAGGAAGCGGATCTGGGCTTGATTAGGTACATAAACATTACAGAGTGTAAAGGGTGCTCCCAGATAGGTTCCTCTTAGAATTATATAACACCCATTTTCATCAAGTATAGATTGATGGACCTAAAAGGGGACAAGTGCTCGCTAACAATATGGCCACCCCTGCTTTTTTCCTGGGTTGTGAGGAGACTTAAGCCGTACATATTCCTGACAAATCTAAAATTTCGTTCTTTGTTGAAGTGGGTTTCTTGAAGAAAGACTATTTCTGCCTTCAATTGCTTAAGTTCCGTCATCAGTAATCTTCGTTTTGTGTCTGAATTAAGGCCCTTTACTTATTCGATAATGGCTAATTTAGTGTCTATAAAAGTTAAGCACAAGGAACCCCCAATGTTCCTCATCTGAGAGATCTCACCGTAGGACGGGACCCAAAAGGGAGGGAGTACACAAGACCACATAAAAAACCACATATAACCGAAGAAAATCACAATACCTCGGGACTCGAAAACCACAAGAGTAGATCCCCTGGGGGAAAGGGAAAAAAAGGAGGTTCGCCTCAACTTAGAACAGGGAAGGCAAAACCTCCAAAGAGCTACAACCTGCACCACCCAGCTAAATTAGAAAAAGAACTGGTGAAGTCGTGTGGCTCTGTAGATCCCTACGGGGGGAAGTGTCAGACTCCGGCAGAAGACTGCATGGTGCCCTCGCCAGTACAAAGCCGAAGCATCTTAGGCCATGGGTCCGCGTCCAAGGGGAGAGGAAAACAGGGATTCACCAAAGAGAGAAAAAAAAAAGGGGGGGGGGGGTCAGGTCTCTCCCATCGAACCCCGACCTAGGGCCCAACACCTCTAAACGTGCGCTACATTTGCAAAAAATATAATTGTCTGCAAGTACAAAGAGAATTTTTAGAACCCGACATATTTAGTATGGTAAGAAAACAAACTCAATCAACAAGTTTGATATATGGCAGAAAGCCCAGATAAACAAATTTAAACCATCAATGGTGTACTCAAGTAGGTTGTCTAGGAGCTCCCACAGGTGACAACCTTTTCAGTTCCCTTCCTGATCTTCTTCCTCTGTTGCTGGTAACCGGTTGCCAGACCTTCGGCGGAGGCGGGGAAGGAAGCTGCAGTTCCCAATCTGGGAGATCTGAAATTGGAATGTTCAACATAGAACAGAAGCGACCCAAATCTCCATGTGACTTCAGAGGCCAACTTGCCATCCTTAGGGCAATCAGGACGAAGGGAAAGCCTCATCTGTAGGGAATATTGTGGCGCTTGAGTTCCTCCAACAAAGGCCGTAAGCAGCGTCTTTTATACAGAGTCATCCATGAGAGGTCTGGAAACAATTGGATTTGAACTCCCTCGTATTCAATAGATTTCAGGGCACGAGCTCTAGCCATAATACACTCCTTTATCTCGAAATCCTGGAGGCAGCAAATGACATACCTTGGTTGGTTAGTAGTGGATTTAGGTTTTAGGGCCCTGTGCGCCCTCTAGCTTGATGCGGTGGGACGGAGGCTCCTCTAGTATAGAGTTGAAGATGTTATTGAGGATGGAGCGCAGGTCTTTGGCACCCTTTTGATTCTGGTAAGTCACGGATCCTTTTGTTATTGCGTCGCCCTCTATTGTCTAAGTCTTCTAGGTGACGAGATGTAATACTAATGCTTGAGAGGATAATTGAGATGGCAAGTCGGTGACATACACTGAAGTTATATCATAGGCCCCTTCCAAATCATTTACTCTGTCTGCAATTAATTTCAGATCAGAGCGCACCTGCAGCAATATCTGTTTTACAGGTCTCTAAGTTCCGCTACTAAATTCTGGAAGCCTTCTTTTATGGCTAGGTGGTTCAAGTAGGCCTTCCAGTCTGGTGCTTGAGAAGATGTCATGGGTTGCGGGTCAATGGTCCCTATAAGCGATTCGGAGGAAGAAGTCCACTGATGATCAGGGGATTATTGAGCTAATAAATTTGAGGATGATGACATTGCCTCCACCATAGGGTCAGACTGGGAGCGCATCTTAACCCCAGATGTTGTTTTTGGAGCTTTTGACTTTCTAGGGGCTCTGTACGGCTGAGGTGTCATAGAAGTAGAGAGAGTCGATGAGGAAGAAGAAGTTCGCAGGGTCTGCAGCGAAGAAATATTATCTCCCTCAGAAATAGCCTCACTGTGTGGTGGTAGCTGGGAGTCTGCAACTCCAGGTGAGTCAGTCAGGCAGTTGTAGGGGGTAGACAATGCACCCAACCCGCTCTGGGTTGCCCGTGGTGGGTGGGTAGATAAGTGGTGGAAAGGCTGAGTCACTAATACCCGCTTAAGGAAGCGTTTAATATTGCAGTTACCTTTCTGCTCAGGCTGTGTAGGTGTTTGCTTCCTATGAGAGCAAGATCTCTTTGTTTTGGCCAGGATAGAATATTGTGGAGGCAGTTGAACGGCTGCGTCCTAAAATGGCAGTCACCACCATATGACAGCAGGTAATGGTGGAAGCCCGTTATGCGCTAAATCCGGAACTAGTAAGCCTTTTTCTGATGGCGACTTAGGCAGACTCCAAGCTGCTATAGTTAATATACATTGTCATTCTGAAGTAAGCCTGGCTGTAACTGTTGTTTATAAATCAGCCCCTGAGTGTCTTTGTAATATGACTGGGACACGGATGGTTAAAATGCACCCTTGCTGCAGATTAGGTAGCCGATTTATAACCCCGCTGTGGGTCACCCTAGTAGCAGATAATTAACAAGGAGGCCAGTCACTGATGTCGCGTGGCAATACACTCACCCCACGCGCATGTCAGGGCTGCAGGTCCTCTGCTGTAGATTTCCCCGAGCTGAGAGTCTCCCTGCCACACTTTATCTCGGCTGGCTGGATGTGTTCAGGGCGGCGATGATTAACTGCCAAGAGCCGCCCCAAGGTAGCGATCAGGGAGCCGAGATGCCGCATGGCGTTGTCCTCGCTCCACATATTCGGCCCGGCCTAGTCGCGAGACCTCCGCTTCAGGCTCCACAAGACGGGGTAAGAGTCCGTAACACTCACTGAAGCCGCCGCGGGTGTTCCGGTGGGTGCCTCCTTACTGCTGGATGCTCTAGGTGTGCTATTTCAAGCTGTTTGCCAGGTTCTGTGCTGTGTAGCGCTATGCAAAGGCTCCACAGAGCTGCTCCTCTATGCGTCCATCTTCTTCAGCGTCCAGCCACGCCCTTTAGTCCATTTTTTAATGGATCATAGTAGATGTTAACAGAGAAATGCAACTTAATTTTGATTCCCCTGATTCCGCTGTTTTTAGAAATATCCCAGATGCAGCACTTGTTATTTGACTTAACCACAAGCTTTAGAATTGATAGAGCACCTACTGGATTTTTATTTTAACCCCTTACCGTCGGATATGTGACACTTTGAGAATAGCTTTTTTGACACTTGTACCTATCCATGTGATTCAGAGATTGTTTTCTCGTGACACATTGTGCTTTAAGATAGTAAGAAATTTGAGTTCAAACAATCATGGTTTATTTCTGAAAATATGAAAATATGTAAATTTTGAAAGATTTGCCATTTTCAAACTTGAAAAATTTCTGTGTATAAGACATAGTTATTCCATTCAAAATAGTTTAGAACTAGCATCTACCATATGTCTACAGTAGGTTGGCATCATTTAATTTTTTTTTTTTTAAAGCCATAAGGGGACTTACTACTAAGTAGTAGTAATTTTTCCAATTTTTAAGAAAATTTGCAACATAGATTTTTTTTTTTAGAGTCCAGTTCTGATTTGGCTTTAAGGGGCCTGTATGTTAGATACCCACATGGTAGGAGCGGCACCTACCATACTTTTGGGATATCATTTTCCATACAATTTAATATATAGGTGCTATTCCAGGCTTGCGGACACCCTAGGGTGTAATAAACACTCCTAAAAATACCCCATATTGGAAACTACACCCCTTAAGGAATATATCCAAGGGTATAGTGGGTATATCAACCCCACGGGCGTTTCACAAGTTTTTTTGCCGTTAGGCAGTGAAAATAAAAACATTTATTTTTTTTCCAACAGTCTGCAATTTTAGCTGATAATATTTCATCTTTATAAGTCATTCTGTTTTGGTAATATAGCTGTTTCGCATTGCTGTATGCTGGTCTCCATGTCGACCATCACCCACCATACCCACAATGCATTGCGGGGCATGGTGACGTCACAGTCAGCCCAAACGTGTTTCTTACAACACTGCAGGGCTGTCAGGTACTCGCACAGCAGCGGTGATGGGTGCTTTTGCACCCTCCTTCTGTCTTTCCCTTAGCTCCGTCAATCGTAATAGATTGTTTTGTTATTTTCTGAAAACATAACTTTTTAATTTTTTTTTTTGTATAGGGAACTAAAAAGGGCTTGTTTTTTTGCAGGATGAGCTGAGGCTTGCATTGATGAACATTTTGGTCTTCATAGAACTTATTGATACTTTTTTTATTATTGATTTTGAGAGGTGGCATTAACAAAATGTAACAATCCTGGTAGTGATTTTTACAGATCTCACACTGCCGGATAAGTGGCATATTAAAGGGGTTTCTCAACACCTGGTTTGCACTCACTCTGTCTCCTCAGGCTGTGGGTGGGTCTCCATCCGTGATTGGCAAATATTAAGGTCAAGCCATGATTCTGACAGAGCAGGAGATGATCTCTAAAACAATGCTTCTCAACTTTACTTTACAATTACTGTGTCAATGCAGTGTTTCATGGAGGCTGTGGAAGCTACTGAGGTGTTATAGAAGCCCAGTTTGCCTTGATGGTGTCCTTCAGCTCATCTGCATTGTTGGGTCTGGTGTTTCTCCTCTTCCTCTTGACAATACCTCATAGATTTTCTATAGAGTTTAGGTCCGATGAGTTTTCTCCAATTAACAACAGTGATACTGTGCTTGTTAGGGCTTGTTCACACAGCACTTTTGGATCCGTGTTAGATCCAAAAATCGGATCAAAAAACGCTGCAGCGATCTGATCCAAAACAGATCCAGCACCTATCCAACACGCAGGATACACATTGTTATTTATTACATACGTTTTTGGGGTACGACAGACGGATCCTACATATACTCGAACCCGTGTGAACATACCCTTAATCCAGATATTGGTACTTTTCCTAAAAAATAAAAACAGCATCTCTATAAAGCTTGTCAGCAGAGGGAATCCTGAATTGCTCTAACATTTCTTGGTAGACCTCTGCGCTGACTTTGGACTTGATGTAACACAGTGGACCAACACCAGCAGATGACATGGTTCCCCAAACCATCATGGACTTTAGAAACTTCACACCAGACTTCAAGCAATTTGGATTGTGGCTTCTCCAGACTCTAGCACAGTAATCGTGTCGGAACCCATGTTAAAACTACAAATATATACTAGCACTACTAAAAAAAAAAAAAAAAAAAAAAAAGTTTTCTATTTATTTCCTGAAAGAGGTTTGCAAGAGCACTGCAAAACAGCATTGGGAAAAGGTTTAAAAGCTAAGTAATAGAAAGAAGACACACTCGCAGTCTCGCTCTAAGAGTGTCTTTTTCAAGTGTGGGGACTTAATATTGAGGGGGAGAAGTAATTTTTAATCCTCCAGCAAATACTTGTGTTTATTTATACCTCTGTTTATTTATTATTGCAGTACATTTAAAATCTATAACAGACATATAGTTTATACATTGCAGCTATACTTATTTTGTGTATAGATTATATTTATAGTATTAAAGAGTAGTTTGTGTATTGCAGTTCTATACATACTTGCTGAATCAGGTGACTAGTTAGGGGTGTGGTTACCTAATCAGCAGAGCTTAAATTGCACCTGTGTGGGGCTGGCTAGGCCTTTTGTTTCCTGAAAGAGGTTTGCAATAACACTGCAAAACAGCATTGGGAAAAGGTTTTAAAAGCTAAGTAATAGAGTGAGTGAGCGAGCCTGCCAGTGTGTCTTCTTTCTAAGTGTGGGAACTTAATTTTGAGGGACTTTAGATTTGGGGAGTTTACAGGGGACAGTATGGTACTACTTATTTTAATTGTATTTGTATATCTTTTTTATAACATCCCCATGAGTTCCATGATTGACAATGCCGTCCAGTGAAACCTGTGCAATGTATGCCATCCTTGAACAACAGTTCGAGGGGGCATACTGCTGTGTGAGATGTGTGCACATTGCACATTTAGAAGCCCGTATCTTGGATCTAAATGAGCAAGTGGCAAAACTGAGATCCCTTGCCAACTTGGAAGCGATTCGGCTGTCCACTAAGCAATCACTCGCATGTGTAGATGCTGGGGAGGGTGGCAGCATGGAGGTGCAGTGGCATGTGGCAGCTAGCTGGATAACAGAAAGAAGAGTAAAGGTTAAGGTGTCAGGAAGGCTAGTCCTGAACTGGCACACCCCAACAAATTTGCAAGATTGGAAAATGAGGGGGATGTCGGCTCAGAAATAGCATTGCTGCAGCAAGACAATACCCCATCTGCTTCAGTAAGATGGGGAATAGGAGTGCAGGTCAGGCTAGACAAGTGTTGGTAGTTGGGGACTCCATTATTAGGGGAACAGGGCAATCTGTCACAAAGACCGGGATCGTCTAACAGTATGTTGTTTACCTGGGGCCCAAGTTCGACATATCGCGGATCCGGTTGACAGATTGCTGGGTGGGGCTGGTGAGAATCCAACTGTCATGGTGCACATTGGCACCAATGACAAAGCTAGAGGTAGGTAGAGTGTCCTTTAAAAATGATTTCCGGGAATTAGGCCAAAAATTCAAGGCAAGGATTTCCAGGGTAATATTTTCAGAAATATTACATGTTCCACGGGTCACACCAGAGAGGCAGCGGGAGAGTATAGAGGTGAATAAGTGGCTCAAAAATGGGTGTAGGAAAGCGGGATTGGGGTGTTTGGAGAACTGGGTTGACTTCTGTCTTGGCTACAGACTCTAATACCCTAAATTGGAAGGGTGCAGCTGTATTGGGGGACAAAATGGCCAGGAAGTTGGAGGAATATTTAAACTAGGGACTGGGGGAGGGCAACTACCAAGATAGCATGCAAGATAGTGAAGACAGCAGGGCTGTGGAGTCGGCAAGCCAAAGCCCCGACTCCTCAATTTCCCAAACCTCCGACTCCTGACTCCCTCATACATGCCGCATGTTTAAGTGATAACTTTACTGCAGTAAAATGGTAACATCCGGCTTTTTATCACCTTATGAGACAATGATCAAGCTATTTAGATAGAACAGACACTGACAAGCAAAAGGGTAACAATGTTTTGATCTTTTGAACTCTTGTGGGTAGAGTTGAAGAAAATGCTGTATTTGTATCCAAGTCCAGTCTGCACCAACATTGGGAATGTGTAGAGACCTGGGATCAGATTTTGGTCAAGACATGCTTGAATCTGATCCAGAGCCCAGAATGAGTCAGGCAGTATTGAAAACCAATGGTGAATTTACCAAATACTAGCAAAATAATAAACATTAACATTTTGATTTTTAGGAGCAAAACAGTAACAATGCAGTTACAGTAAAGAATCTGCAGAACTAAGCAGGTACTAAATACTTGCAAGTCACATTTATGTATAAGATAGGTAAGATGACTGTATATAAAATTACAGTAACCCCATGTACAAAGCTATAGTGGATAGCAAGATATCGAGCCTGTAATTCTCACAAGTTCAAAACATTGTTACCATTTTTCTTGCCAGAGTAAAATATATTTATTGGATATAACTTTAGAACGCAAAAAAATTGTAAATGTGTAAAACACTGCAGGAACATTTGTGGAGTCTCTGAATTTGTTCTGAGAAATAACATGACCTCACATCTGATCTCGTTATTTCCAGGCTAGAGAACAGCCTCTCTACACTAACTTGGGTTGGGGGCAAAGCAGTGACCACAGGGGCAACATCTCTAACAATGTCAGGGTAAAAAGGAATTGCCTCAGCGACAGTCAGTTTTGATGAACGGTTGAACTCTTCTAATGCTTTGAAAACAGGTGAAAAATTTTGCTGAAATCTGTTTGCCGTGGGAGTAGAATCTTTTCCCCAGGGGCAGCGCTTTGCCTGCTCCATGTCATCAATTACACTCCTCATGTGATAAGGCTGAAGATATGGGAGCAGTAGCACTGGCCGGTCCCAATTCCTCTTGCTCTTTGCACTGCATCAAACTAACTGGACCAACTTATTATATATTTTGGGAGTCCGAGTCGGTCAATTTTATGACTACTCCGACTCCTGCAAAATAGGCACCGACCACGACTCTGACTCCACAGCCCTGGAAGACAGAGAGCTGGGAATTAGAAATAAAACGGGTGTTGGAGTGGAGGGAAGGGGTGTAGCAATAGTTACAAAAAAAAAAACAGTGGGAAAGGAATAAAAAATGAAAAATCTGTAAATTGCATGCTAACCAATGCCAGGATTCTGACCAACAAAATAAATGAACTAGAATTATTAATTGCTGAAGAAAAATATGACCTACTGGGGATAACAGACCTGGCTGGACAAGAGCTACGACTGGGCGATTAACTTACAAGGTTACAGTCTATTTAGAGAGATCGTAAAGACCGGAAGGGGGGAGATGTATGTCTCTATGTAACATCCTGCCGGAAGCCAACATTGAGGGAAGCTACAGATACAGGAAATGAACATGTGGAATCATTATAGGTAAATATACATGGGGGTAACAACAATAATATCCTAATAGAGGTCTGCTATAGGCCCCCAAATATAACAGAACCCATGGAAGATGTACTCCTCAGGCAAATAGATGAGGCGGCTAATCAGAATGAGGTTGTTATTATGGGCGACTGTAACTACCCAGACATAAATTGGGAAACTGAAACCTGTAGCTCTCATAAAGGAAACAGGTTTTTGTCAATAAATAAAGATAATTACCTTTCCAAAATGGTGTAAGAACCGACTAGAGGAAAGGCCCTTCTAGACTTAATATTCACTAATAGACCTGACAGAGTAGAAAAATCCCCGGGTCCTGATGGCACACAAGCACGTGTCCTAAGGGAGTTAAGTAATGTCATAGATAGGCCCTATTCTTAATATTTATGGACTGTCTAATAACGGGGCATGTCCCAAAGGATTGGTGCATAGCAAATGTGGTGCCAGAATTCAAAAAGGGGTCAAAAAGTGATCCTGGGAACTATAGGCCGGTAAGTTTAACCTCCTATTGTGGGTTAAATGTTTGAAGGTTTTCTAAGAGATGCTATCCTGGACTATCTCACTGAAAATAAATGTATAACGCCATTCCAGCATGGGTTTATGAAGGATCGGTCTTGTCAAACTAATCTCATCAGCTTCTATGAGGAAGTTAGTTCTAGACTGGATCGGGGTGAAGCATTATGTAATATATCTAGATTTCTCTAAAGCATTTGATACTGTAAAAGGTTGGTAAGTAAAATGAGAATGCTTGGACTGGGGGAAAATGTGTGCAAGTGGGTAAGCAACTGGCTCAGTGATAGAAAACAAAGGGAGGTAATTATTGGTATATACTCAGACTGGATCCCTGTTACTAGTGGGGTACCACAGGGGTCAGTATTGGGCCCTATGCTCTTTAATATTTTCATTCATGATCATGGATTGCACAGTAGAATATCGATCTTTGCAGATGATACCAAGCTCTGTAAATTAATCAACACAATAGAGGATAATGTGTTATTACAAAGAGATCTGGATAAGTTGGAGGCCTGGGCAGAGAAATGGCAGATAAGGTTTAACACCGATGAATGCAAGGTTATGCACATGGAGAGGAAAAATCCATTACATGATTACATGTTAAATGGAAAAACACTGTGTAAAAGTGACACGGAGAAGGACTTGGGAATCCTTTTGGACAGTAAACTTAATTGTAGCAGCCAGTGTCAGGCAGCAGCTGCCAAGGCAAATAGCATTATAGGGTGTATTAAAAGGGACATAGATGCACATGATGAGAACATTATTCTCCCATTATATAAGTCACTGGTTAGACCACACATGAATATTGTGTACAGTTTTGGGCACCCGTGCACAGGAAAGACATTGTAGAATTTGAACAGGTACAAAGGCGGGCAACAAAAATAATAAAAGGACTGGGTGGACTACAGTACCCAGAAAGATTAGCAAGATTAGGGTTATTTAGTTTACAGAAAAGACGGCTTCGGTGGGACATAATAAATATGTTTAAATATATTAAAGGTCAATATAGAGATCTCTCTCAAGAATTATTTATACCCAGGACTGTATTAAGAACAAGGGGGAATCCTCTACGTCTTGAGGAAAGAAAGTTTCTACATAAACATAGAAAGGGATTCTTTACTGTTAGAGCAGTGAAACTGTGGAACTTTCTGCCAGAGGAAATTATGTTGAATTCAATAACAGAGTTCAAGAAGGGCTTGGATACATTTCTGGAGCATAATAAAGAAACCAAGTTATAATGACTAGGATTCTGGAGTAGGGTCATTGATCCAGGGACTACTCCGATTGCCAGATTGCAGTCGGGAGGGAATTATTTCCTTAAAATGAGGACAATTGGCTCCTGCCTCATTGGGGTTTTTGCCCAATGATCAACAATTTTGTACAACAGACTGAACTGGATGGACGTTGTCTTTTTTTGGCCCTCCAAACTATGTCACTATATATATAAACTTTCTTTTTACTACAGCTACAATATATTTCTAGATGTAACATGGCTTCCGAGTTACATCTAGAGTTATATGTATTCTGGACATATGCCTGGAGGAATCCAGAAGCATACCACCAAGGAAAGGAGCCTTGGTGGAGTGAAAAGCCAGTAAATATGTGTCAATGGCATCAGGCTGTTGACGCACGTTTATGGCAGTATTTAGTATGGCTTCCAGACGACTTTTCATTTTGAGTAAGCAAAGATTAGGGTGGGTGCTTACTCCCCATGTTCCACGCCAGGATTTACCTAGCCTATTTAAGGTCAGCTGACTAGGGGTGGCTGCGACTCCAGTCTTACCAATTGAGCTGGAGGAGGCGAGTGTCTGCTGTACCAACTCCTCGCTGTTACCAAGGCGTTAGTGAGGGAACTACGCCTATATAGTGAGTGCTCAGACGAGCAGGAGTTTTGTTTTATTGCTGTGCCTTTTGGGGTATGTTGACACGGCCTTTTTGGATATGATTTCAGGTCCGTGTTGGATCCGAAAAATCGCATCCCAAAATGTAGCGTCGATCGGATCCAACATGCAGCTGCATGTTTGGATGTGTTTTGGCTACAGCAGGATCACACCCTACAGTTTATAATAGTGCATCATTCGGACCAAGAAATGACATGTCGATTTTATTTGATTCTCTTGTTTGGTTCTTCTGCTTGCGGTTGCAAGCTTTGCTGTGTTTTGTACTGATTCTGCTTTGTACCTTACTTACTTTTATTTTTACCTGTAAACCAGCTCATGCATTACTCTTGAATAAAAACATGTTTAAAGAAATGACATGTCAATTCTTGGAACAGATCCAAAAGACTGATCCGAAAGATGCAATTAAACACACATCCGCAATCACGTGTCTGCACCCCGATGCGTGTTTTACATTGCGAGCAATGTAAAATCACACTGCTCACTGTTAGATGCGTGTTTGGGTCCAACTAGACGGACCCAAACTCCCATCTAAGCGTATGTTCACACGGACCCAAAACGCCGTGTGAACATACTCTTATCGCTATACGTTTGCAATAAACATACGGAAGGAACCGTTTGCACCCTACAAACTGCCTCTGTCTCAGTGCCTAACAGACTTATGCTGTGATCCCAGATATACAGTGTGTGTGTATATATATATATATATATATATATATATATATATATATATATATATATATATATATATATATCTTAACGCTGAATTTTATTTTATAAATATTCAATATCTTCAGCCCTCATTATATACAGCTCAGTTTGAGGATCCTTGCATATACAGCCCCCCATATTCTCAGACATCCGTATACAGCCATTGCCTTGTGTATACACTGCCCACTATATCTTCAGACCTAGTATATAATGCTAAGTATAAGGCTCCCTGTGTATACACTGCCCCCCTATTTCTTCAGCCCTAAATATATGCAGCTCAGTATCCGGCTCCCTGTATATCCAGCCCCCGTGTATACACTGCAGCCTATATCTTCAGCCCCATGTGTATGCAACAGTCGCTCTGTGTCTGCAGAAGGTAAGGGCATAGGTATTTGCACCTGTTTCCAGTGTCACCATGGCATTTTGCATGGGGTCCCTCTGCCGCCATGTGTGATGCGTATATAGGAGCAGGTGTGAGTGTCCCGGCACAAACTTTGTAGGAGCTGGAAACTCCATTGTGGACGGAGGCGAGAGTAGAGAAAAGTCGGCAGGTATGGGAGGCCTGGATACACAGAAAGGGGGACTGTGTGCATGACCTACCAAAAGCCAGCGCTTTTGCTTGTGTCTACTGCCTCAGCGCTGCTCACACGTGGGAGCGGCACTTCGGAGGCATGAAACAGCAAGCTGCTTCTCAACTGGCCACCTGCGAGACTGGTAGGGTATGTTCACACGACGTATTGTGGTGGCCAGCGCATACTTTCAACAGCTCAATGGCCCGTGTTCTTTGGCGTGTAAGCGCCCAAGAGAAGTATCATGTCACTTTTTACGGGCACTTAGCACGTGCCACGAAATATGCTTGTTTTACAAAGCACTCATTGAGTGCCATGATTTTAACCATATTTGCAGGGCATAATTTAGTACCATTATGCACCGAAGTACTCCCCTCAAATAATCTGTGTTAACATACCCTAAGGAGGTGGGGAGCAATGAGGGAGAAGCATCTGTCAATAGGCCGATGGCAGACGGTGAAGGCAAGTGGCAAGCTGAACTGACATCTAGCCACTTGTCTTCTATGTGGAAATTTGGCATGGAGCTCGGGGCTCACAAGGGGTTTCACCAACTCCCTGGTGGGCAAGTCGGAGCCTGGGTTTGGAGATGGTACAATGCGTTTCACCCAAAATGTCTTAGCTTGTCACCTTTGACACTCGTGTTATAGGTTCACCATCACTGCTCTAGGACTTTGATTTCCAAATGAAATGTAAAATTTACTTTTATCTGAAAACGGGACTTTAGACCACTGAGCATCAGTCCAGTCCTTAGCCCAGATAAGATGCTTCTGACGGTGTCCCTGGTCATAAGTGGTTAGACACAAAGAATGCGGCGGTTGTAGGCCATGTCCTAGATAAATCAGTGTGTAGTGGCTCTTGAAGCACTGACTCCAGCTGCAGTCAACTCTGTGTGAATCTCTCCAAAATTCTTGAATGGCCTTTTCAATCATTTCAAGGCTTTGGTCATCCCTGTTAGGGTATGTTCACACGGCTTATTTTGACGTGTATTTCGCTGTGTATTGTGAGTTATACACAGCGAAATGCACGCTGCAATTACGGTAATCCATAGCTCTCTTGTACACGCAGGGGAGAATTGACATGTCAATTGTTTGCGGTGATTAGGCACCGCGACCAACACATGTCAATGGGGCCGGTGGGCCACCAGCCCCCCGTGCTTTGGAAAGCACCCGGCTTATTATACGCGCCACAATACACCATGTGAACATACCCTTACTTGTGCACCTTTTTCTAATACACTTTTTCCTTCCAGAGAACATTCCATTAATATGCTGTGATACGGCACTCTGTAAACAGAGAACTTCTTTAGGAATGACCTACTGTGGCTTACCCTTCTTGTGGATGTCGTCAATTACTATCTTCTGGGCAACTGTCAAGTTAGAAGTTTTTCTTATGACTGTGGCCAGAATGAGGAGACAGAATTAGTTCTTTGGTCTTTTTTTAATTTTAGTTTTTTAGGAGGCAAGATGAATATTGCAATAATGGTGGTGTTTTTTTTTGTTTTGTTTTTTATAGAGCTCACTGTGCAGTATAAATGGCATGTTTGGTTTTACTCTGTGAGTCAATATGATAACAGCAGTACCTAATGTATATCTTTTTTTTTTTAAATCTGGTAAGTGTGCATCGTGAAATTTTGATAGCGATGACAGCAGGATAAACAGGGGATAAGACTCGGCACCACAGACAGCTGGTCTGTCATGGCAGCCACTGGAGTCCCATGATTGCATAGTGGGGTGCTGATGGAGACATAGGAAGTACACTTCTGCTTTCAAAGCTTTTGGATAAGTTATTGCTATTAACCGCGACATCTAAGGCATTTATGCCAATCCCAGCCATTAAACTGTGGGCATGGTTGTTAGTATGGGTGCCCTCCTGCTGCGATTAAGCAGTCTTGCCTTCTGAACCTATCTCCCTAATGTGCCTGTATTTTACATGTCGCTAAGGGATTAACCCCGAGGAATACTAACAATTTTGTCTATGTAAAATTTTAGTGTGGTGAAATCCTACCACCATACTTTTATGTTCTTTAGACATCAAAATTTCCAGCTGTAGCATTAATTTCCCTAGGTCAGGATTGATTTGTTCATGATTATTCAAATGTTCCTCAAATATATTCATTTAGTCTTTTTGTGCTGTCATACATGCTAGTTTAACAAATCAATAGTGACTTAAGGGAGTTTTGCCACCAAGAAAAATTAACATGTGAATTTCAGGGGATACGACCAGGAACAAGAGCTCCTAAGTCTTGCTGCACGAGCTCAGACATGACCTCTTCTCTCCAGCAGCTACAGTCAGTCTCTTCTGTGCTTAATTACAAACACTTAACTCACTGCTGTGCAAGTGTTGAACCCCAGATTCATGTGGTCATTCTATTCCTGTCCTCTGTACTTCTTAGTAATTAGTCAAACAGTGCAGATAAAAAGAAACCTCAATCCGATATGTGCATTGAGACAATAAAAAATCCACATGTTTGGTTCCTACAGGGATTTGAACATAGGTACTCCTATGCTTGAAGGAAGAAGCTTTAACCACTCAGCTACTTTTTAACTTCTCACAACTCTTTACATTAACAGGCCTTTGTTTGACTAGAGTGAGCACATTGTGAGGAAAGGAATAGTGATGTCAGCCTACTGGGTCACATGATATGCAGTTCAAACAAATCATACACGCCCTCTTTTGAGCGCACTGAAAGCTGAAGCTGGATAAAACAGTTATGAAATAACTGTGAGGCAAAACCACTTTAGTTAGAACCTGCTGGGAAGACTTCCATGGATTAAAATATAGTAATATGTTAATATGTTTCACAGGTGCATAACGAGAAAAGGCTGGGCCCAATAGCAACCTTGCAACCTGCTCTTCCCCCTTAACTTGCTTCCCCACGGTCATTCATGACAAGCTCTCCTCCTTACTGTCCAAATCCAACCTCACTACCTGTAGTCTTGACCCACGGCTCTACACTTTCACCGGTCCCACAAGTCCGCTGTCTTGGGGTAATCCTAGACTCTGCTTTATCTTTCAAACCACACATCCAAACCCTCACCTCTGCCTGCCACCTCCACCTGAAAAACATCTCTCGCATCCGCTCATTCCTCGGCTATGACACTACAAAAATGCTGGTCCATGCCCTTGTCATCTCCCGCCTAGACTACTGCAACATCCTTCTCAGTGGCCTCCCAGCTAGCACCCTCGCTCCCCTCCAATCCATCCTTAACTCTGCTGCCCGTCTTATCCACCTCTCTCCTCGCTACTCCTCTGCCTCTCCCCTCTGCCAATCCCTTCACTGGCTTCCCATTGCCCAGCGAATTCATTTCAAGCTACTAACCATGACCTACAAGGCTCTCCATCACCTCTCCCCTCCATACATCTCTGCCCTAATTTCCAATTATCTCCCCCCACACACTCTCCGCTCCTCACAGGACCTTCTCCTCTGCTCTCCACTTATCAGCTCCTCACACAACCGTCTCCAAGACTTCTCCCGTGCTTCACCCACACTCTGGAACTCACTGCCCCAACACATCAGACTCTCCTCCACTTTCACCAGCTTCAAAAGCAACCTGAAAACCCATTTCTTCAGGCTTGCCTATAACCTTCACTAAACTTGTCACTACTTCCTCCACAGACATGTCTGCCCCTCACCTCCTGTCTCTTTCCCCCGCCTTGTAGATTGTAAACCCTCACGGGTAGGGTCCTCTCTCCCTCTGTCGTGCCAATTGTCATTATCCCTTATCACTGTACTCATTTGACTTATGTAATGTATGTAACCCCCTCGAATGTACAGCGCCCTGGAATCAATGGCGCTTTAAAATAAATAATAATAATAGCAAACTTTTAAATACTCCTCCTCCCCCCGACCACAAACATTTACCAGTACTTCTCAATAATAGTCATACAGTTACTAAATAATAAAAGGAGCAAATACCTCAAACAAATGTCACTTTACGAAGGCCAACATAACCAATAATGTGCTATGACGTAAGGAAAAGATAGCTTCACCAGAATATGGATGCATTTCTAGAGTTTAATAATATAAAAAGTTATAGTGCATAGGATTCTGGAGAAGAGTCAGTGATCCAGAAATTTATTCCGATTTCCAGATTAAAGTTGGGAAGGATTTCTTTCCCCTAAAATAAGGACACCTGGCTTCTATACTATAGCACAATAGGCTGAACTGGATTGATGTCTGTTTCCCAAAAAACATATTAAGAGGCTTTTAAAAAGTCATGTGTCCCCCCCAAAATGGTAACAATGAAAATGTCCACTCATCCCGCAAAGTCCTTAAATAGTTCCGTTTATAGAAATATGACTATGATGATATAAAAATGCAATTTTTTACAAAAAGCATTTCTATCATATTTTACTGCATGGCAAATGCTTTAAAAATTAAACCTTAAAAACCATGGTGAAATTGCTAAAAAATATCCTGTAAAACACTTGTGGGCCAAAAAGGCACAATAACCCATACAATAATTCCTTGAGGACTGTTTATTCCAAAATGGGTTGACCTCTGGAAGGTTTCACCAGTTCTACTACTTTGGGGGCTTTGCAAATGCGACACACAAATCTGCATTTCAAAAGCCAAATAGCGCTCCCTCCCTAGTATGTCCTGCCATGCACCCAAACCGTTTAGACCCGCACATAGGATTTTCCCGTACTATTGCTCAAAGTGTGAAATACATTTTGGGGTGTTTATGTTTTGTTTTATTTTTTCAGGATTCCTTGTGAAAATAAGACCTTTTCATCTAAAACTGCATATTATTGGAAAAAATTTCTTTTTTAATTTTCACAGCCTAATGCAAAGAAAAGTGAGCCACCTGTGGGGTCATTATACTCACTACACCCCTGTGTATTTTCCTTAAAAGGTGTAGTTTCTAAAATTAGATCCTTTTTAGGGTTGTTTATTAAGTTCTAGCACCTTAGGGTTTTTGCAAACCTATAATGGCACCTAAAAATATCCTAATGAAAATGAGATGCAAAAGTCCGGTACGTGCCTCTCATATTCTAAGGCTTGTGGTTGAGTCAAATAGTGCCATAGGGCCACATGTGGGATATCTTTAAAAATGGAAGTATCCGAGGAATCAATATTGAGTTGCTTTTCCTTGTTAACATCTATGGCAGTGTTCCCCAACTCCAGTCCTCAAGGCAAACCAACAGGTCATGTTTTCAGGATCTCCCACAGAATGCACTGACAATAATGATATCACCTGTGCAGAATGCACTGACAATAATGACTTCACCTGTGCAATGCTAAGGAAAGCCAGAAAACATGACCTGTTGGTGTGCCTTGAGGACTAGGGTTGGGAACCTCTGATCTATGGTGTTCCAGTGAAGAATGGGTGAAAATTAAAAATCTGCAAAACAAATGAAAATTTGCATTAATATAAGGTAAAGGTAACCATCCCGAAAAGGACGACCCCATCTGAAAACTTGTCCCTAAAGCACACTAAATGCTACACTGTCCCTAACATGGTACCTCAAAAGGGTTACAACATGTTTCGGTGTGCCAGCACCCATCAGGGGATAAATTGGGCATAATGGGTGTCAAATAGGGCTGACTGCTAAAGAATTATACCACCCAAAAATTATAGATGAAAGGAAAGTGTGCAAAACAGAGTAAAAAATGTTTCAAATAAGGAAAACAAAAAAAAATAATGAAAAAATTTGTTTTTAAAGGTAACCAGAAAAATTCAGCTGTTCGTTCAGGCCCTTAGGGGATAATGTCCTAAACTTGGAAATCCAAAAAGACTTCCACTGCAATGTTGAACTAGCCACATTGGAAAATTCTTGAAGGTGGGGGCAAATGGCTGCGAACCAATTTATCTTGTAAATTTTTCTCTCTTCTGGGTATTGTGTGGATATTCCCCAATCACATGTATAAGATCAGGGTCAAGTTTAAGGCTCTGCCAATTCCTGGTAATAACATCTCTGACGATGTTGGCAGCTCTGTCAAAGTCACCAATCCATCTAAAGACTGAATTTTCTGTATTTTCAGATGTAGTTTTAGATATTAAAAGGAAATCAATTGGCACATAGAGCCATCTATGCTTTTTTTTTTTTTTTTTTTTTTATAAAACAAAATCAAGTTTATTGAAAGGTATGCAAAGTTGACACCATGTGATCAAGTAAAAAGGAGGCACAAGTGTAACAGCATACAGATACACAAAAGCACAAAATTAGTCACAAAAGTAAATCACAATAAGAGATTCATTTCAAAATTTTGTACAACAGTATCCGCATGTGAGTGATATTGTCTCCGTAATAGGAGAAGTGACCACAATTAGTTATCAGTATAAACTTGAGACCAGATTTTCTTAAAAAACATAAACAATACCAATACGAAGTATTAAACCTTACATTCTAAGAACTTGTGTGTGTGCATTATCTCCCCACATAATAGAAGGATCATGTACAATCCTGAAAACCAGAACCTACGGAGTGGAGTGCCAAGACACCAGGTAGACGATCTCTAATTTCTGGAGGGAAGCTTATTCAAATATATATGAACTGCAAGTAGAAGATGGAGATTCCCTGTGTGGTCTAGGCTTAACTTCCAAACTCTCAAGCACTGTTTGTGTGAAGTCCAGCAAATCCCACCAGAGTTTAGTAAATTTGTCAGGGCATCCCCGATGTAGATAAATATACTTTTCATATGGTAGGGTAGCATTCACCGCATTTATCCAATCTTGTAGAGTGGGCGTATAGTTAGAGAGCCAGTGGCGAACGACTGTTTTTCTGGCAGTGAATAAGAGTTCCGTGAGACAAGTATAAAGCGCTGAGGACGGGTATGGTACAGAGGAGCATTTTGGGCATATGTCGGGAAATTCTTGCTTAAATTTGTGTAGACGGGTGGTGGTGTAGTACGCCCAGTGTAAGATATACAATTGTCGCTCTCTCCCCATATTTTGGAGACACCAACTTAGGGGCTTCTAATGCCAGTGTCCACTGGTCATCTGCAATAGGACCCACATCTCACTCCCAAGTAGCTTTCTTTGCTCTGAACGGGGAACCAAGCTTTTCTCTCAACAATAGTGCATAAAAGGAGGAGATTAGACCACATGGAGGGGAAGACAGCAATAAAGGAGGTATAGGAAAATCCTGAAAGGTTATTTTGGAAATGTACCTTTAGGGCATGCCGAAGTTGAAGGTAATGAAAGAAGGAAGCATTAGGAATATGATACTTGGCTGCCACGTCCTGAAATTTCTTAAGGGTCAGATCCTTATACCATTGGGACAAATACACCATCTCCCTTCTCGGCCATACAGAGCTCTCTAAGGAAAGTAGCTCCTGTAGGTTATTGTTGCCCCCAGGGCTGTGGAGTCGGAGTCGGTGCCTATTTTGCAGGAGTCGGAGTCGTCATAAAAGGGAGCGACTCCAACTTCCAAAATATATAATTAGTTGGTCCGGTTAGTTTGATGCAGTGCAAAGAGCAAGAGGAATTGGATCCGGCCAGTCCTACTGCTCACATATCTTCAGCCTTCTCACATGAGGAGTGTAATTGATGACATGGAGCAGGCAAAGCGCTGCCCCAGGGGAAAAGATTCTGCTCCCATAGCAAACAGATTTCAGCAAAATTTATCACCTGCTTTCAAAGAAGTAGAAGAGTTCAACCATTCATCATAACTGACTGTGGCTGAGGCAATTCCTTTATACCCTGACATTGTTAGAGATGTTGCCCCTGTGGTCACCACTTTGCCCACAACCCAAGTTAGTGTAGAGAGGCTGTTCCCTAGCCTGGAAGTCATATCTAATAAATATATTTTACACTGACAAGCAAAATGGTAACATTGTTTTGAACTTGTGACTTTCAGGCTTCATATCTCTCCATCCACTACAGCTTTGTACATGAGGCTACGGTAATTTTATATACAGTCATCTTACCTATCTTATACATATATTTGACTTGCAAGTATTTAGCATCTGCTCAGTTCTGCAGATTCTTTCCTGTAACCGCATTGTTACTGTTTTGCTCCTAAAAATCAAAATGTTAATTTTTATTATTTTGTTAGTATTTGGGAAATCCACCTTTTGGTTTTCAATACTGCCTGAATCCTTCTGGGCTCTGGATCAGATTCAAGCAGGTCTTGACCAAATCTGATCCCAGGTCTCTTCCACACATTCCCAATGTTGGTGCAGACTGGACTTGGATATAAATACAGCTTTTTCTTCAACTCTACCCACAAGTGTTCAAAATATCAAAGCATTGTTACCATTTTGCTTGTCATTGTCTGTTCCACCTAAATAGCTTGATTATTGTACCATAAGGTGATAAAAAGCCAGATGTTACCATTTTACTACAGTAAAGTTATCACTTAAACATGCGCCATGTATGAGTGAGTCAGGAGAATGTTGGCCCTTTGAAAAATACTGAGGGAGAGACAGTAGAGGGCTATGAGAAAAAAGCAAACCTATTAAACACTTTTTTCTCCACTGTATTTACCGAGAAGGATGAGGTTCCTGTTGAACAGAGGGAGGAGGTAAACTCCAACTTAAAAGTTTCTTGTCTTACCCAAGAAGTGCAGCTCCGTCTTAAGATTAAAATAGACAAATCCCCAGGTCCAGATGGCATACACCCACGTGTCCTAAAGGAGTTAAGTGATGTCATAGATAGGCCCCTATTCTTAATATTTAAGGACTGTCTAATAACGGGGTATCTCCCAAAAGATTGGCGCATAGCAAATGTGATGCCAATATTCAAAAAGGGGGCAAAAAGTGATCCAGGAAACTATAGGCCGGTAAGTTTAACCTCTGTTGTAGGTAAAATGTTTGAAGGTTTTCTCAGAGATGTTATCCTGGAGTATTTCGCTGAAAATAAATGTATAACGCCGTTCCAGCATTGGTTTATGAAGGATCGGTCCTGTCAGACTAATTTCATCAGCTTCTATGAGGAAGTCGGTGCTAGACTGGATCGGGGTGAGGCACTGGATGTCGTATATCTAGATTTTTCTAAAGCATTTGATACGGTGCCACATAAAAGGTTGGTAAATAAAATGAGAATGCTTGGACTGGGGGAAAATGTGTGCAAGTGGGTAAGCATCTGGCTCACTGATAGAAAACAAGGGGTAGTAATTAACGGTACATACTCAGACTGGATTGCTGTTACTAGTTGGGTACCACAAGGGTCAGTATTGGGCCCTATCCTCTTTAACATTTTCATTAATGATCTTACACAGGGATTACACAGTAGAATATCGATCTTTGCAGACGATACTAAGCTCTGTAAAGTAATCAACACAATAGAGGATAATGTGTTATTACAAAGGGATCTGAATAAGTTGGAGGCCTGGGCAGGGAATTGGCAGATGAGGTTTAATACAGATAAATGCAAGGTTATGCACATGGGGAAGAAAAATCGATTACATGACTACATATTAAATGGAAAAAGGCTGGGTAAAAGTGACATGGAGAAGGACTTGGGAATCCTGGTGGACAGTAAACTTAATTGTAGCAGCCAGTGTCATACAGCAGCTGCCAAGGCAAATAGGATCATGGGGTGCATTAAAAGGAGCATAGAGGCACATGAGAACATTATTCTCCCATTATACAAGTCACTGGTTAGACCACACATGGAATATTGTGTACAGTTTTGGGCACCAGTGCACAGGAAAGACATTATAGAGCTTGAACTGGTACAAAGGCGGTCAAAAAATATAATAAATGGACTGGTTTGACTACAATACCCAGGAAGATTATCAAGATTAGTGTTATTCAGTTTAGAGAAAAGACGGCTTCGGAGGGACATAATAAATATGTTTAAATACATCAAAGGTCAATATAGAGATCTCTCCCAAGATTTATTTATACCCAGGGCTGTATCTAGAACAAGGGGGCATCCTCTACGTCTTGAGGAACGAAAGATTCTACATAAACATAGAAAGGGATTCTTTACTGTAAGAGCAGTGAGACAGTGAATTCAACATGACAATTTCCTCGGGCAGAGAGTTCCACAGACAGAGTTCAAAAAGGGTTTGGATGCATTTTTGGAGCGTAATAATATAACAAGTTATTGTGTCTAGGACTCTGGAGAGGGGTCGTTGATCCAGAAATTTTCCAATTGCCAGATTGGAGTCGGGAAGGAATTTTTTCCTAAAATGAGGACAATTGGCTTCTACCTCACTGGGATTTTTTGCCTTCATCTGGATTAACACCTTAGCACAACAGGCTGAACTGGATGGACGTCTCGTCTTTTTTCGGCCTTACAAACTATGAAACTAGGAGTCGGAGGTTTGGGAAATTGAGGAGTTGGGTCTTTGGCTTGCCAACTCCACAGCCCTGGTTGCCCCAGAGAGGTGTATACTTATCTGCCCCTAATTGATAATAGAGCTCTTTGACTTGCTTCCAAATTAAGAGGCTTGGCCTAAGGATAGAGGGGCACTGGCGGTGGTGCATGGAGCTGGTTTGGGCCGCGAAAAGAAAATGAAAAGGGTGCAAATATAGCAAGTCCCAGGGTTTGATTAAAAGCTCCATGACTCGTAAATGGTCTGTTGTGTGCCATCTGACCAAATGGGGAAGTTGAGCAGCCCAGTAATAAACGCGAAGATCAGGAACAGACGCCCCTCCCATAACCCAAGGATGTTGCAGGACTTGTAAGGAAAAGCAAGCTCTACCATTGTTCCAAATGAAGGAGATCAAAATGGAGTTCAGCAAGCGGAACAGTGACGAGCCCAAATATATGGGGGATTGAATGAGAATATATAGTATTTTGGGGAAAAGGATCATCTTCACTAAACTAATTCTGGCCATAAGCAACAGGGGAAGTTTACTCCAGGCCTGAATCTTATTGCGAAGGAATACAAGAAGTGGACTTCTATTCAGCTCGTGGAACTCAAACCGGGACCTAGATATATTGATACCCAAATAGGTGATTTGGGAGGACCATTGCAGCTGCAAGAATAGAGCTTGTCGCGAAGGAGCAAACAAGTCTAGAGCCAATAGATGAGATCAGTCAACATTAACCTGCAAACTGGAGTATTGACAGAATGCAGTAACTACAGACAGAGCCCTGGGAAGTGAAATGTCAGCGTCCTGTAGACGCAAGAGTGCATCATCAGCATACAGACTCAACTTCTCATGCAGAGAACCCACCAAAATCCAACCACATCTGGATCCGCTCTTATACGGGCGGCTTAGGGCTCAATAGCCAGGGCAAACAGGAGTGGGGATAAGGGGTATCCCTGTCTAGTGCCTCGTTTCAAAGATGGTGCATCTGATATGAGTCCATTAACCCTAACCAGTCACAGAACGAAAAAAAACCCAATATAAAATCATTAACCTTTATTATACATCTATTAAAATACTAAAGCACAAAATCCCTTTTTGCCGATAAACATGTATATAGAAGATAACGCACACTTCTCTATTAGGGCATATATCACAAACCAGTATTAAAGGTATATAACTCAATACTTTTCACCTCCTCTGGATCCAAGATGACAGCTATAGTTATGATAATCAATATGATGAAAAAAGCAGACAAGATCTATATATGGTCCCAATAAACTATCCCTTTTAAGCCCTATTATGGTTCTAGGAAATACCTGTTGGGGTGTTACATATACCCGGCAAAAGACCAAAAAACTCAACAAAACGACTGAAGAAATAAATGCCTCTGGGTGCAGATAGAATTATAAAATATAACCTTTATTAATGATATTAAATATAAGAACCCAAAAATAAATAAAGAATGACTCAAACGGAGCACCCGCCCCGAGAGGGGCGACCCCGCACAGGAACACCCCAATCAAATGCTTACGTCCCTTGAGTAGGAAAGTAGAAAAACCAATGTCCCAAATGCTGTAGTCCTGCAATAGCAGTGACAGATAATGCTGCAGATGATGGTAAAGAGGAGTGGGGAGTGTCCCACTCCTCTTTACCATCATCTGCAGCATTATCTGTCACTGCTTTTGCAGGACTACAGCGTTTGGGACATTGGTATTTCCACTTTCTTATTCAAGGGACGTAAGCATCTGATTTGTACTTATATGTATTTGCTTATATGTGGAATTTATAGTTTTGTGGCAATTCTCTTTTGTATCTTTTTCCCTGATGAACCCATGTTATATATGGGAGAAACGCGTCGGAATATGTTTGGAGTTGCTGTATAAGTTTTTGTCTGTTTGTGGATATTTGTGTTTGTCCCAGTTTTTGTCTATAGATTTATGGGTGTGCATGTTATTTTGTTTCTAGTCTGTGTATCACTTTTTTGGTAGGGTGTTCCTGTGCGGGGGTCACCCCTCTCGGGGCGGGTGCACCGTTTGTGTCATTCTTTATTTATTTTTGGGTTCTTATTTTTAATATCATTAATAAAGGTTATATTTTATAATTCTTTCTGCACCCATAGGCATTTATTTCTTCAGTAGTTTTTTTCCTAAATGAATAGTCCAACCACAAAAATAGATATAAATCTCCCAACATTTCCCCTATTGTAGGTTCATCAGGGGAGCTCAGGTAGACCAAAACTGATGAACCTACAATAGGGGAAACTCGTTGGGAGATTTATATCTATTTTTGTGGTTGGACCAGTCAATTAGGCCATTATAAGGTATATTAGGGTTACCTTAGGGTAAGGATTTAGTTTTTGGGGGCTGCCCTCATCAGGGCAAACACCCCAACAGGTATATAGTCTTCATAGGCCATCTATGCTTTTAATATCCCATTTGCTAAAAATACAGAGGGGAAAAGCTACTTTATGTCTTGTCCGAAATGCGACCTGCAAAATGCTTGATTATTACCTTGTATTTGGGATTGTCCGGCCATAAAAAAATTTCTGGGGGGAGGTGGTTCATTTCGTAGAAGATGTGTGCATCACAGAGATTCCCATAGAACAACAAAGTTCTATATTTCACTATGTGCTCAAGCCTACAGAGCATGATAGTGAGGAAAACAGATATGTGCAAAATTAGAGGTGTACATCTGCCGCTATAAGCAGCGAAACGTGTCATACTGAGACATTGGCTACAGGACAAACCACCAGATTTGAGTGAGGTTAAGCTATCTTTAAAACAGATGCTATTCTTGGAGAAACTAGACACAGAAAGACTCAATAAGAAAATGACAGGAGACTTCTTTAGGAAATGGAAGGATTTTATTGCTATAACCTGTAACACACAAGAAATTAAACTAAGTGGTAATCTTGGAAAGCTCGACATTACTAATTGATGAAAGTGGGGGGGGGGGCTCAGCAATATGTTATTGTTAAGGTCTTGGTTAACAAATGACAGTTAAGGGTAAACTAATAAACACATTAGGCAATACTGCGGATGTAATTCTTGGATGCTGAAATAATGGTACATGCTTTTTATTGCAGTAACTGTTAATATTGTAAAATGTTTTACTGATTGATGTTTTACTCTGTATATTCCAAATAAAACACTGTTATGAAAGGAAATCACGAGGTAATGACCAAGCATTTTTATAAGAATCCCTCAAGATTTTATCTGGGTACCCCTCTCTTGAAAACATATCTGTAAGGAACAGGCCTGTTTTTTTTTGTTTGTTTTTAAACTCTTTTTATTGACTTTCCGAATATAATATAGACTGAACAATCTGCAACAAGAAATTGAATCATATACATGAACATTTTGTTACAACGGAAATAGCAGGAAAGAATGAGCAAAAATTTTGTTTCTTATAATTTGGGCAAATGTCTCATATCGAGTCTCACATATATCTCAACCGGTTTTGTTTTTTGTTTTTTTCCATATCTAGGTGACCCTCCCAGACCCGCACCCCAACCCCACATAATCACCCTTCGAAGTGGGTAATTTTGCCCATCGGGTTTTTAATCAAAGCGTCATGGATCTGGGTACGGACCTGGAGCGCCCCCTTTACATAATGTTCCAATCTAGTGATTGGATCTATATACAAAATTGTCAATCAGTACTAACACAATCTATCCATGTCCGTTAGTTGTCGACTATTCCGTCAATTAATATCGAGCGAAACAAGGATAGATGTATAAAGAAAAATGTTAACACATACAACGTCTAAAACTGTAACTGCGTGCCAAACAGAAGAGAGAGGTACCGCCCCCAGGTCCGGTAACTTACTTAGCATTTCTAACGTTGGTATCTAGATGCATAGTGCATTTTGGGAATTGGTAGGTAAGAGAGTAAGTGATCAGGTGAAGGGGGATATTTATTTATTTATTTTTTTGTTGGAGAGATTATGTAAATGAGTGAGTTGGGTAGTGATGTCTGAACCCTCCATCTACCCCAGGGTCTGTGATGGAAGTTTAAGTCTTCCCATGGTTCCTGAAAGATCAGCCTTCAGGTACCAACAGGAATACCTGAATGGAGATACAAGACGAGCGATCTCCTCATCTGACATGAACCCTGACATGAACGGTTGCCAACGTGCAAAGAATCTGTCAGATTGTGATTCTTTCATGCGCTGTTATTTGAATTTCCAAAGACATGTATTTCTTGATATGGTTAATTACCATATCTAATGGAGCTATATCTGTATCAATCCATTTTTCCAAGATACACAGCAGAAATACATGTACAAAGTGAGTGCTTGCCCCCAGCGGTGGTAAGTTGTGAAACAACACCACTTCTAGTTTGAGGTCCAGGCAGACATCTCCCTTTTTCTGCAGGAAATCCAACAGATTCTTCCAGAAGTCCTGTACCACTGCGCAATGCCACATTCCATGCACCATGTCAGTCTTCGGAATCCCACACTTAGGGCAGGCTATCAATCTACCAGGTGTTCTCGAGTGGGAAGGTATATTGAACCCGTACACTGCTTTGTGGATGAACCTAAAATAAGATTCTTTCCATTTTTCACTTATTATGATTTTGTTAATTTTGATCCATCCCTCTAGCACTATGTTATGCATCTCGGGGTTTCGAAACTCCTTCCCCCAATGCTTAAAGAGTAATCCTTCCTTGGATTGTATTACTGGGTCTCTTAAGACTTTATATAGTGATGAGAGAGTATGTTTAAAATTAGGGTCTGAGATAAAACTATCTATAATTGAGTCGTTGATGACTACCTGTAGGTCACTCACTCTAGATCGCAGGAATCCTGTCACTTGGCCATAGGACAAGAAATGTGATTGTGGAATATCGTATGACTTACAAAAATCCTTAAAGTTTGAGATCCTTCCTAACTTCTGGTCGTATATATGCTGAAGCTTAAGAGCTCCTTTCTGGTTCCAAATTTGAAATTGTTTATTGCTTAGACCCTGGGGAAACTCAGGATGACCCAGTAGTGGCATATATTTGCTTATGGACCAGGGGAGCTTCCAAATTTTTCTGATCGACTTCCATGACGCTATGGTGTCTTTGAATAATAAATTACCCCTGATGTAAGGCGGGATATGCGCAAGCTTGGTGTGAAGCAGGGCCGCCAGTGACCATGGGTGTGTAAATGAAGCCTCTAAAGCAGTGTTTGAATAAAACTCTGTGCCTCGAATCCAGTCTAGACAATGCCTCGCCAAACAGGCCAAATTGTAAGCGCGCACATCTGGGAAGTTTATTCCCCCTTGGGATTTCGGAAGTTGTAACTTATGAAGGGCTATCCTAGGTCGTTTAGAGGACCAAATGAATTTAATGAAGGCTGAATTTAAGTTGTTTACATCTTTGTGTTTAAGTAAGAGAGGGATAGTCTGTAAGGGGTAGAGCAGCTTTGGGAAACCTATCATACGGACCAAATGGCATCTCGCAAGAAGTGACAAGGGTAACCGGGACCATCTCTCCAAGTCCTGTTTTATCCACTGAATTTATGGAGGGAAATTCAAACGATAAATGGACTCCGGTGTGCGCCCTATTTTTATCCCTAAATATGTGATGAATTCTTTAGCTATCCCGTACCATCTTACTAAGGCTTCCACCTATCTCGGTCTCTGGTTTCTTTCCTATATACAATAATTCAGACTTTGATTCATTTATTTTAAAGCCTAAATATGTCGAAGACTCGAAGTTGCTGCAGCAAATTTTCCAGATCTCTTGAAGGGTTTGCCATATAAAATATGACATCATCAGCAAACATAGAGAGTTTTCGTTCTCTCCCCCCACCCCGCTACTGGAATGCCCTCAAAAATGGGATTAGAGAGAATGAACTGGGCAAATGGCTCCACTGCCAGATTGAAGAGGAGCGGCGAGAGCGGGCATCCCTGTCTCGTCCCACGCTGAAGAGTAAAGCTTTGGGACAGAAATCCTGGAATGCACACCCTCGCCTGAGGTTTGTCATAGAGTACTGATAGAAAGGTTCTAAAGGGTCCGGTCAACTTTATTTTATCCAGAACCAATTTCAACCATCCCCAATCCACCGAGTGGAAGGCCTTTTCTGTATCTATTGTAAGTAGGGCTGCCCCCGGAAGGCTATTTTTTTTCCCCTTGGACCGATTGTAAGGCTAGCATAACCTTTCTGATGTTGGTTACTGCGGATCTGTTTCTTACAAAACCAACTTGCTGTGCACCAATACGTTTAGGTATTACCTGGGCCAGTCTATCTGCTAAAATTTTAGCTAGTAGCTTTAAATCTACGTTTATGAGAGAAATTGGCCTGTAAGAGCTTGGTGTCATGGGGTCTCTAACTGGTTTGTGCAGTACCTTGATGTGCGCTGTACCAGAATTGGTGCACCCTGTAGGTATTGATTATATAAATCAACCAGGGGCTGAGAAATTTGTGATTTTAATATTTTGAAGAATTCACCGGAAAAGCCATCTGGCCCTGGGGTTTTGCCTGCCTTGAGTTCAGAGATTGCTCTCTCTCGTTCTTCCTGAGAGATTGGGGAACCCAAGTCTTGGCATTCCTCTTCCGACAGGGTTGGGAGATGAATGTTTCCTAACCAACTGCATGAATGCTCATCATTCAAATGTTCATCTGTATACAATTTCTGGTAAAAATTTCAGAGTATTTCCGATATTTTCCTACCTGAGCTATGCATTGCCCCATCCATTCCCTTCAGTGTTGGAATTACCGATTTGGGAGCGTTTCCCTTTGCTAGCCTCGCCAAGTGTCTTCCCGCTTTATTTCCATCTTTAAATAAAGTCGTCTCGTTCCTTAACTAAGTGCCTCCCTCTTCTCCAGCCAAGATTCATACGATCTCATGGCCATTTTAGTTTGTTTTCCCATGATGCATGTATTAAGAAGGTCGAATATGTTTGGCGTAGGAGATCACTATGGGACTTTAGTTTGTCTGCTATTTTACGTTTGAGGCCTACTATATAGGAAATTAACCTTCCCCTAACGACTGTTTTGCCCGCTTCCCAGAAAATTTGAGCAGAGGTAGCAGTCCTCATTATGTGCACGATACTCCAGCCACCAACCTCTCAATATTGTCTGGAATTCCTCATCCTGAGCCATGTAACCAGGAAACCGCCAGATAAAATCTGTTCCTTTCGGAATAGTTTCTTGAAATTCGATGGTGACTGAGGAGTGGTCAGAAATGATCATATCATTAATGTCAACCTTTTCTACTCAAGCTCAAAAGCCTGATGGGAGGAAGATGTGGTCTATGCGCGACCAAGTACTGTGGGAATGTGAATAGTGTGTGTGAATTCCCTATCCTCTGGATGTAAGACCCTCCATGCATCTAAGAACCCCAGATGTTCTGCAAATTTCGCCAGAAGTGTAGGATGTCTAGACTCCCTGTTTCCGTGGCCCTCCACCCTGTTTCTATCTTCCCCCGTGGACATTACCATGTTCATGTCTACCCCACCACCTTATTTGGTAGCACATCTTGTTGTATTTGTTCCAGAGAATTTAAAAATGTTGCTTTTCCCACGTTTGGCCCATAGACACTGTATATGGAAAGTTCTTCACTTTCCGTGTGAAGGTGAGCCCATACCCATCTACCCTCCGTGTCCACTCTCGTTTTCACAATATTGCATGGCATGTTTTTGTGTATAAGAATCAGCACCCCTGCCTTACCATTAACTGCTGAGGATCCTATAACCTCCCCTACCCATAGCTTTTTCATCCTATGAAAACCTTCTTCTGCTATGTGTGTCTCCTGGAGCAGCGCCATGTCGGCTTTCAATCGCTTCAAGTGGCGCAGCACCATGAGTCTTTTATTTGGTGACTTTAGCCCCTTCACGTTCCATGTGATTATACGTATGAAAGATAAACACTTACATTGATATTCCTGGACCTTGGGAGCTTCCTCTCATGCACGGTTATAACTGCTAAAATAACAACATGAATACAACCAACATTTACAAAAAAAAAACATAACGTCCAATAGCATGATAGGTATGCACCACATCTGCTCCCAACATGCTTATTTGGTGATGGACTTCACTTTTTTCCATGGTGAAGCAAAGCTTGTTGTTTATACCAGTCACCCTCTCCCTCCCCTCAGAGCCCAGAAAACATGGGCTACTTCATTTTGGTTGCTGCCAGAGGCCCAGAATGCCCGAAATTAACCTGGTCCCCATTCTCATGTCTCCCACCCAATCTCCCCTCACGTCGATGACCACCTTAATTGTAAAGGATACCGTTCAACAACATGAAGACATCTTTTATTAACTCCAACTCTGAAGGATAGACAACTCCTTCGCTCTAACTTTCAAAGTTCTCCTATGCAGTTTGAGATTTACTTCAGGTTTGTTCTGGCGCAGAAAGCCTTTGATGTGACATAGCAGTTCCTGGGATCCTTGACGCTTCAACTTTGCCTTGGTCATTCAATGAGGTTTGTGCCCTTGGAATTACTTGATCAGTAGTTGTTTTTGGCGGGGTCTTCCTTCCCAAATTTGGGCTTGGGCTTCTCTGTAGAAAAGTCTGTTGCCTCTTTCGGTGTGTGAAAAGTGGAGATATTTCCATTTTTATGAAAAATCTTCAATATGGCTGGGTAAAGGAGGGCAAATTTCACTTTGTTTTGAAACAGCTCCGTACAAATGCTTGTGTAAGCTCTTCTTTTCCTGAGGACTTCGGACGAGAAATCTTCAAAGATTAAGACTCTGTAGCCTCTGATTTGTAATCTGGAGTTGCGACTTTTGTATGCTCTGAGGATGGCCGCCTTGTCTGCAAAGTTTAGAAACTTCATAATAACTTGTCTCGGTCGTTCTTGTAACGCTCGAGGCATAGCTGGATCAGTGGTAGAATAGGTTCTTTTGTCTGGCCCCACTCTATGCGCTCGTTCAACTTTGCACTGTTGTGGCAGGTTCAAGGCGGATGGCTATTCGGACTCACACAGTGCCACCAAATCCCTCTGGGGGATAGACTCAGGCAGTCCCACCAATCTTAGATTGCTTCGTCTGATCGATTTCAAGGTCTTCGGACCTTATCCCAGAGGCGCTTATTTCATAGATAAGGTCTTGTATTTTGGCCTGGTGACTATCGGAAACATCCTCTAGAGCTTGGACTCTATGTTCAGCTTCATCCAGACGCTTGGTATGTAATTGGAATTCTGCTTGTATTTGCTTGAGCGTGGAGGAGACCAAATTGGTCAGCGTTTCTTGGATGTCCAGCGCAAGTTCTCAAGCTACCTCAACCGCTATCAATTTCTTCTCAAGAATGCGCTCATCTGGAGTTCCCTCCAATTCAAGTGTTTTGTCATTTTGTTGCAAGCCATCAAATTGCTTAGGAGACTATGACCGGAGTAGATGGAGTGATTCTGACATATGTTTCGGATCCGACTGTGTAGATGGTCCACCATCTGCTTTTGGTTTTGTAGCTCTCCCCATTCTCTGAAAGTATTTCTCCATGCGGTGTGCAATATTGTAAATGATTTTATCTGAGATGCGTCGCTCTTGAAATAGAATGGTGATTCTCCAAAAGGTTCTAGTTGGCAGCACAGAGATAATGGAAAACCCTTTGCAATTTTTCTTTCTGCCAGTAGGTGTCGCTAGAGGACACAGGTAGTTTAAAATCTCTTGCAGTTTTTCTTTCTGCCAGTAGGGGTCACTAAAGGAAACAGTTGAAAAACTTTTGCAATTCTTCTTTCTGCCAGTAAATGTCGCCAAAGGACATGGAGAGAATTGAAAACCTTTTGCAATTCTTCTTTCTGCCAGTAGATGTCTCCAGAGGACTGAACATCGAGAGACAGACAATATGGAGCTACACACGGCTTTTAGATTGCGAGGCCGTTACGATGCAGAGCCAGGCTAGGACTCTCAGTTGGAGACTGCTCCCTTAATGCGTGGGATAGGGGAAGGACGCCCCTTCTCCCAGCTGCTTTGGCCTTTCTGCGCCCCAGTTGGGTTGAGGTACGGTGCAGTGTAGTGGACTTAAAGGAGTTGTCTCATTACAAGCTTTCACCCCACTTCAATGCTTCTGCCAGCAAAGCATTTTTGAATTCAGGTGGGCGCATTTGTCTGCCTCTTTCCTCCCTCTTCCCCCCTCACCTCAGCACACAGACAGCTCTCCTTCTATATCAGCAGTGGTGAGGGGGTTTGCTGCCAGAGTTAACCCTGTGTGTGCCTGCCTAGGTCTGTTGCAGGCTCCTGGATCAGCTGCACTGTCAGCTCCACGGAGACAGCAGAGAGAGGGCTGATCTGTGAATGTGGAGAGTTCTGTGAAGCTGTGATTGCTAATAGCAGAGCAGGGGGATGTAAGTTCCTACACCCCCTGCTTAGCATACAAATCTCCACTCTCCAGAAACAACAAACAAATCCTGTCAGAACAAACACAGGGCAGCTGTGAAGTGAGTTACTATAATCACGATGTGTCACTAATACAGCAGAGCAGGGAGAGATAGAAAGTGTTCACATACCTCCCTCATCTGTTCTATTAGTATAATCAGAGCTCCACAGACACATCATGATTATAGTAACACTCAGGGTCACTGCTGTCACATTTTCTGACTACAGATCAGCCTCTGCTCTCCTCAATCTGTGTAGAGAGCAGGAGGAAGCAGGCGCACACAGGGTTAATCCAGGCAGCACAGCTACACAGACACAGAAGCCAGAGCCCTCCCTCTCCCTCCACTACAGAAGCATACTGTGCTGGAGGGGCTCTGTGCTCTGACCTGTATTCAGAAGGTGATGAGTCACCAGACCTGACAGCCAGTGAGATAAAGATCAACAGGTCGGCTGCTATAGAGATTTGAGGAGCTGATGCACTACTACTAACAGGGATAACTCAAAATCAGTAGGACATATATTGCAAAGCTGCTTGTTTTTTAAAGATCTTTTAATTAAAACCCTATCATTGTAGCGAGACAACCCCTTTAAGCTGCAGGCTTATTGTATGGACCGTCTCAGGGGGATATTTAAAATGGCCGCCGAGCAGGGTGATTTGCCGCCAAAATTCCTGGCAAGTTTGTGGTTTGCCCCTAATGTCCAGTTCCCTCCTTGGCCCCACTCTTCACCACTTGCATCGGGCAGCTATAAATATCTTGGCTGATTTTCACACTGCCTGCCGGCACTGGAGCCTGAGGGTTGTGCTGATGCTGCCTGTTTTCCTGTGTGCACGATCTCTGGAGCCCAGCTTCACTGACCTCAGCTGGTCTTTCTGCCGCTGCAGCTTCAGACACAGCGTCCGAATCCCTGCACCTCCTCTCCACCTGTCCTCCTCTCTGTGATGCGCCCTATCCTGCTTCAGTTAGACACTTTCGTCGGGTTTGCTGACTGCTCTCCGGGGGAAAGTGGACGGGAGCTCGCACTCTCTGCTCACTCCATAACGGCGCCGAAACCGGAAGTCGGCCTGTTTTTTTAAAAATTATCTTACCGTAGAGCAATTCCTACAGACCCTAAAGAATTGGCCCTTGGATATGTCCTTCTTAAGTGGGACTGGATAATTAGTGTCCCACTTAAGAATGGAATTAGTGGCAGCAGATTTTCAATATTTCATAGTCTCCAATTCACAGCCCCTGGTCCCAAAACATCAATGATGACATAACTTGTCTTGATAAATGTTGCTTTTTGTTCATAAATACCGGGATTGGTAAATGTACCATAGATGGTTGTACATGGAAATAGTCTCAAGATATTCTTGATGGAATTCAGAGTTTGGCTGGTTATGTTGATGTTTTTGATGACGTGACTACAGTATATTAATAAATGGTTTTTGTTTTGTTTGACAATAAATGTGAGTTCATGGAGTAAATGTGAATTCTTGTTCATGGCATCCCCTGAAAATAAGACCTAGAGCGGGAATAGGAGCAAAAATTAACATAATACACTCTTCTTTTTGGGGAAACTGGGTGGCAACCAGCAAGAATTCTGGTTCTCACATACCTGTTAGGTTTTTCTTTAAGAAGTCCTCCTACTCTGTACTCATTGCCTGTAATAATTCCACCTGTTTGATGGAGTGTGTGGACAGTTGTCTTTTATACAGGCAACGAGTTGAATCACACTCCAACCTCTCCACCATGACTAAGACCAAAGAGCTGTCTAAGGACAACAGGAACAAAATTTTAGACCTGCACAAGGCTGGGACGGGCAGCTTGGTGAGAAGGCAACAACTGTTGGTGCAATTATTAGTTAATGGAAAAAACAATATGACTAATTTTTTTTTATCTGGGGCACCGTGCAAGATCTTCCCTCATGGGGTAAGGATGATTCTGAGCATGGTCAGGAATCAACCCAGAACTACACAGGACCTTTTCAATGATCTGAATAGAGCTGGGACCACGGTCTCAAATATTACTTATAGTAATACACTAAACCGTGTTGGATTAAAATCCTACAAGGTCCCCCTGCTTATGCCAGCACATGTCCAGGCCCGTGAGCATCTGGTTAATCCAGAGGAAGCATGGGATAAGGTCATGTGGTCAGATGAGACCAACATAGAGAACACCGTTCCAACCATGAAACAACATACTTTGAGGGTGCTTTTATAAAGGGGAGACAGGATGACTGCACCTTATTAAAGGGAGGACGGATGGGGCCATGCATCGCAAGATTTTGGCCATCAACCTCCTTCCATCAGAAAGAAGATTGAAGACAGGTCATGGCTGGGTCTTCCAGGATAATAATGACCTGAAATACAAAGCCAGGACAACTAAGGAATGGCTTCGTAAGAACTATTTCAAGATCCTGAAGTGGCCTAGCCAGTCTCCAGATTTGAGCTGAATCGAAAATCTTTGGATGGAGCTGAAATTCAATGTAGCCCAGCAACAGCCTGAAACCTGTGGCTTCTGTTTTTCACCTCTGTGACAGATGCTCCAAAAGATGCAGATGTGAATCAGGACTAAGCAAACTTCTATGCTGCTTTTCCTTTATATTGTGTACTCATTTCTCACATTGTCTTTTTCATATTGTCTTATTTGGTCATTAAAAAGATAAAGTACTAAGCAGCTGATTTTGAAATTCACTAGTTTATATGTAAAGCAACATTACTTTTTGTGTAATCAATGATATACACTTAAGTTGTGTAACAAAATATTTTAATGTTTTCTGTAGGAATTCAAGAATATGTTGAAGCGGTTACATTTCGACATTATATTATCAACAAAACACTTCTTAGTCTATCGGATATTAACAATGAACTAATCTTTAAAGATGGTGGTCATGCTGTAAGTAGTCTTTTTAAATTTTTTCAGTACTTCATCATGCAGCCAATTTTAATGTTTCATTTCACATTACGTGAGAATTGCGTTTCACTGCTTTTATTTATAAAACTGATTGTTTTTAGAGACGTTGCACCTTATATTGGTGATACATTTTTGTTAAATTATGTGTATGTTTGCAGAAAACGCTAAAATTTTGAAAAATCTGCTCTTTTTGAAACTTTATTTTATCTGTTTCTAAGGTGTCGAGTCATGGTTACATTTTTAGATTTAATATTTACCATATATCTATTTTTATGTGAGCATCACTTTGTAAACCTCATTTTATTTTGTGAAAATGTTATACAGCTTTTAAGTTTTTAGCAGCAATTTCATATATATTTTTTTTTTTAAAGAACAAGTTAGAGTCTAATAGCCTCTTGCATTGAGAGGTCTGTGTATTACAAACCCTCTACAAGTTATCTGAACTTTACCCTTCAAACTATTCAGCAACTTCAGTGTTTACATAGTTACATAGTTTTGTAAGGCTGAAAAAAGACAAGACATCCATCCAGTTCAGCCTATTTTGCTAAAGTGTCGATCCAGAGGAAGGCAAAAAACCTCAATGAGGTAGAAGCCAATTGTCCTCATTTTAGGGAAAAAATTCCTTCCGGACTCCTGGCAATCGGAAAAATCCCTGGATCGACCCCTCTCCAGAATCCTAGACACTATAACTTGTTATATTATTACACTCCAGAAATGCATCCAAACCCTTTTTGAACTCTGTTATTGAATTCACCATGACAAGTTCCTCTGGCAGAGAGTTCCACAGTCTCACTGCTCTAACAGTAAAGAATCCCTTTCTATGTTTATGTATAAACTTTCGTTCCTCAAGACGTAGAGGATGCCCCCTTGTTCTAGATACAGTCCTGGGTATAAATAAATCTTGAGAGAGATCTCTATATTGACCTTTGATGTATTTAAACATATTTATTATGTCCCCCCGAAGCCGTCTTTTCTCTAAACTAAATAACCCTAATCTTGCTAATCTTTCTGGGTATTGTAGTCCACCCAGTCCTTTTATTATTTTTGTTGCCCGCCTTTGTACCTGTTCAAGCTCTAAAATGTATTTCCTGTGCACTGGTGCCCAAAACTGTACACAATATTCCATGTATGGTCTAACCAGTGACTTGTATAATGGGAGAATAATGTTATCATCATGTGCCTCTATGCGCCTTTTAATGCACCCCATGGTCCTATTTGCCTTGGCAGCTACTGTCTGACACTGGCTGCTACAATTACGTTTAGTGTCCACTAGGATTCACAAGTCCTTCTCCATGTCAGGTTTACCTAGCGTTTTTCCATTTCACATGTAGTCATGTAATGGATTTTTCCTCCCCATGTGCATAACCTTGCATTTATCTGTGTTAAACCTCATCTGTCATTTCTCTGCCCAGGCCTCCAACTTATCCAGATCCCTTTGTAATAACACATTATCCTCTATTGTGTTGATAACTTTACAGAGATTAGTATCCTCTGCAAAGATCGATGTTCTACTGTGCAATCCATGTGTAAGATCGTTAATGAAAATGTTAAAGATGATAGGGCCCAATACTGAGCCCTGTGGTACCCCACTAGTAACAAGGATCCAGTCTGAGTATGCTCCGTTAATTACCACCCTTTGTTTTCAATCTCTGAGCCAGTTGCTTACCCACTTGCACACATTTTCCCCAAGTCCAAGCATTCTCATTTTACTTAACAATCTTTTATGTGGCACCGTATCAAATGCTTTAGAAAAATCTAGATATATGACATCCAGTGCCTCACCCCAATCCAGTCTAGAACTATCTTCCTCATAGAAGCTGATGAGATTAGTTTGACAGGACCGATCCTCCATAAACCAGGGCTTTGGAGGTGGAGTCGCCACCTATTTTGCAGCAGTCGGAGTAGTCATAAAATGGACCGACTCAGACTCCTAAAATATATAATAAGTTGGTCCATTTAGTTCGATGCAGTGCAAAGAGCAAGAGGAATTGGATCCGGCCAGTGCTACCATAGCTTCAGCCTTATCACATGAGGAGTGTAAATGATGACATGGAGCAGGCAAAGCGCTGCCCCAGGGGAAAAGATTCTGCTTCCGTGGCAAACAGATATCAGCAAAATTTTTCACCTGCTTTCAAAGAAGTAGAAGATCAACCATTCATCAAAACGGACTGTGGCTGAGGCAATTCCTTTATACCTTGACATTGTTAGAGATTTTCCCCTTGTGGTCACCACTTTGCCCCCAACCCAGGTTAGTGTAGAGAGGCCATTCTCTAGCCCGGAAATGAGATAAGATGTGAAGTCATGTATGCAGGACCTTATGGAGGCAATACTATTTCTCAGAACAAATTCAGACTCCACAAATGTTCCTGCAGCATTTTGCATATTTACAATTTTTTTTGTGTTCTAAAGTCATATCCAATAAATATATTTTACACTGACAAGCAAAATGGTAACAATGTTTTGAACTTGTGACTTTCCAGCTCTATATCTCACCACCCACTACAGCTTTGAACATGAGGCTACTGTAATTTTATAGACAGTCATCTTACCTATCTTATACATAAATGTGACCTGCAAGTATTTAGCATCTGCCTAGTTCTGCGGATTCTTTCCTGTAACTGCATCGTTACTGTTTTGCCCCTAAAAATCAAAATGTTAATTTTTATTATTTTGTTAGCATTTGGGAAATCCACCTTGGTTTTCAATACTGCCTGAATCTTTCTGGGCTCTGAATCAGATTCAAGCATGTCTTGACCAAAATTTGATCCCAGGTCTCTTCTATACATTTCCAATGTTGGTTTAGACTGGACTTGGATACAAATACCGCTTTTTCTTCAACTCTACCCACAAGTGTTTAAAAGATCAAAACATTGTTACCCTTTTGGTTGTCAGTGTCTGTTCTACCTAAATAGCTTGATTATTGTATCATAAGGTGATAAGCAGCCTGATGTTACCATTTTACTTTTTGTAAAAGTTATCACTTAAAAACATGTGCCATGTATGGGGGGAGTTTAGAAGGGCCCGGGGGGTCTGGGGGGTTTGGGGAAATTTTTAGGGAGTCGGAGTTTGGGGGTTTGGTTGCCAAACTCTGTCATTAAAAAAACCCCTGGGGTGGGAAACGGGCGTTTTTTTAACATTTATTTTCCCGTGAGATTAAACCCCGGGGTAGCCCTCTTTTAAGAAAAAAACCTTAAAAAAATTTTTTCCAAACAAAAAAGAGGTTAAATTTTTTCCGGCCTATTTGTTTTTCCCGGGGTTCCAAATTTTTTCCCCGGAATCAAAAAAGGGGGAATTTGCAGTTTTAAATTTTTAAAAATTTTTAATGTAAAAAAATTAAATTTTTTCAAAATTTTGGTAATTTTAGTTTTAAATTTTTTTTGTAAACATTTGTAAATTGTTAAAAAACCCGGAGAAAAATAAAAACTCAGTAGTTGGTTTTTCCGTGAGGGGCCTTTTTTAGTTTTTTTTTTTTATTTTCCCCTATTTTGATTTTCCTAATGTCCCAACTTGGGGGTTTTAAACCCCCAGCCTGGGGAAAAAAGTGGGGAAAACCATAATGGATTTTTGGGCCCCTTTTTATGATGTGTTTTTGGAGATACCATTTTTTTAAAAAAGGGAGGGGGTCCTGGGAAAATAGCCCAAAAAGATAAATAACCAAAATGACCCCATTTTTGGGAAAAATTTTCTCCTCCAAGGATTAAAAAAGGGGGTTTTCCCCCTTTAAATTCTTTGATTTTTGTTTTGGGTTTTTGGTGGGCTTTAAAAAAAGTTTAAAAAAAAAAAAACTTCTTGGGAAACCAGGGGGATTTTATTTTTCAGCAGGGGGGTGGGAGAAAACATTTTAAAATGTATGATTAGCGGGGTGTGGGGCTTGTGAGGCGTTTTTTTTGTCTTTAAAGTTGTGTTTTTGTCTTTAAAAATATAGGGGCTTTTTTAAAAAAAGGGTTGGTTTCCCGGGGCCCATTTTATGCTAGTTTTTACCCAGGGGGGGTTTGGAAATTAAAAAAAAGAAGGGTGGAAACCCTTCCCCTACTTTCCTCCCCCGGGGGCCAGGGTTTTTCCGGGCATTCTTTAGGGTTTCTGGTCCATTCATCCCAGCTGGGGAAGGCCCAAAAACGTTCATTTTTTTTGAGGGGGGCCCCGCCCGCCCAAACCAAATTACAGGGAAACCCGAGAGGTCAAAATTTCTTGTGATGTTGTTTTTGGGCCCCGGATTGACTGCAGCCCATCCCGGGAATTTTGAAAAATTCCGTGGGTTCAGCTGGGGTGAAAAGAGGGCCGTTTTAGGGGGGGTAAAAAATGAAGGGCCTATCTTTCCTATTTTTTAAAAACCCTTTTCCCACCCCCCTGGACAAAAAAAAACCCTGAAAAAGGTTTCCCGGGGAAACACCCCCTTTTAAAATTTAGGGAGTTTTTGAAGGGAGGGTTTTTAGTTTTCAATTTTTTAAAAATCCCCCCTTTCATGGGGGCAAAGATGTACCCGGGCCAAAATCCTTTTTGCCCGTTTTTTGAAAAAGCTTTTGGGGAGTCCCTTCCCGCTGTATAAAAAATGGGGCCCCACTGCATGTTTAGAAGCCCCCGATTTCCGGTTTTTTTAAATAAGGCCCAAAATTTGGAAAAAAACTGAGAAAAAATTACCCAAACTTGGGAAACCCGAGTTGATGTTCACTGAAGCAAGAAAAACCCCCTGGAGTAAAATTTCCCGGAGGGATGGCAGCCGGTTTCCCCGTCAGAAAAAAAAAAATTGGGGGGTAAAGGTTTTTCAAGGACGCTAGTTTTCCTGTATTTTTCACAACCCCAAAAAATTTGCCCGATTTTCGGATTTTAGGGGGGGGTGTCCGTTTCAAACCAAAATTTCGCTGCCCCTGCAATTTTGACCCCTTTAAAGGGTTTTCTCCCAGTAAAATGGGGGAAAAAGGGGGGCCCCAAAAGGGGAGGCTAGGGCAAATTCCTAATTAGGGGGCCCATGGTTGTTTGTTCACAAAGACCAGGTCAAACGGGAACCCGAAAAGGTTGGGCTTCCCCGGGGCTCGGGGTTTGATTTTTTGTGGATTTTAGGGTTTTAAAGGTTTTCATGGGGGGGGGGTTTGGGGGGAATTCCGCTGGGGCATTTGGGAAAATTGGGGGCCCAGAGAAGGGTGTTTTGAGGTAGGTTGGGTGTCTTTAAAAAAAATTTTTTTAAGGGAAATTAGGCCAAAAAAGCTAAAAACAAAGAACCTCCCCAAAATTAGTGTTTCCGGGAAATTAAATTGGGCCTTGTACCAAGGGGGCCCATTTCCAAAAAGAGGCAGCGAGGGGGATTAGGGAGTTTAAAAAAGAGGCTGAAATTTGGTGTAGGAAAGAGGGATTTGGGTTTTTGGAGAACTTTGGGGGTGACTTCTGTCTAGGGTTTTGACTTGCAGGGGACTGGGCTGGCCCCTTAAAAGGGGGAAAGGGGGTTTTGCTGTTTTGGGAGGAAAATAGCTTTGGAAGGGGGAAGTATTTAAAACCCAGGGGGCTGGGAGCAGGATAAAAATAAATTTTCACCCTATTTGGGATGCAAGATAGAAAAGGGGAAAAGACCCCGGGAATTTAATTTAATTTAAAGGGGGGGAAGGGGGGGGGGGGTTGTGTAATAGGGAGCAAGGGGAACATAATTTTAATAGAATGAAAAAACCAGAAAATACCCCCCCTTAAAATTGGAATTTTTTTTTTTACCAATGCCAGGAGTCTTTTTCCCAAAAAAAAATGGGTGGAAATTTTTAAATTTTTTTTTCTTTTAAAGAAAAAAAAATGAAATTTAGGGGGATAAAAATGAGAAAATGGCCTTTGGGTTTTATAGCTGTGGGAAAATGGGGAGTTAATTTAAAAAGGGTTTTTCAGTTTTTTTTAGAAAAAATTTAAAAATTGGAAAAAGGCTTTTTTTTTCCTTTTTTAAAATCCCGTCTGAAGCCAAAACTGCGGGTAGATCTAGGAAAAAAAAAATTTGGGAAACATTTTTTGGGGCCCGGGTTAATAACAATTTTTGTTAGGGGTTTTTTTTAAGCCAAACCAAAATTTTTAAACCATGGAAAGATGTATCATCGGCCAAATTTTAAATTTGGGGGGCTTTAACTTTTTTTTGGTTGTTTTTAAAGGGCGACTTCCAATTTTAAATTGGGTGAAAATTAAACCCCTGTTGGGCCCCCAAAAAAGGAAAAAGGTTTTTTTTAGTAAAATTAAAAATTACTTAAATTTCTAAAAATGGTGGGAGGAGCCCAAAAATGAGGGAAAGCTTTTTTTGGACTTTTAAAAGGGGTTCCTTTACTTTGGGGAATTTTGTTTTTTAAACCCCCAAACGGTTTCTTTTGGGGTTTCCCCGCTTACTTTTTATCTGTTAAGCTGAAAGCAAGGGGTACTTTTTATCCCATGGAAATGACAAGGACGAGCTTTGGGTGGTAAAATAATTAAGATTAAACCAGATTTTTCTGCCTTAAAAACAAAAAAATAAAAATTCCCCGTGAGCCCTGAAAAAGCAAAAGAGGTTAAACTGTAACTGTGATAAAATTAAAAAAAATCCCTTTCCCATGTTTAGAAATAAAGGAATAAGAAAAGGGGGGCAGCCTGAGGAGGGGACTTTTGTTTTGGTTTCCCAAAACTGGGCTGTCCCTACAAAATTGATTTTTGGGGGGTTTCTGAGAAAAAAAAAAACCCCTTTTTAAAAATTGATTACAAAAAAATAACGAGTAGCAAAAAGGGTTTTTAAGTTGGAGGGACCTTTTGGAATTTTTTTCCCTTGGGGGGGTTTTCAAAAACCCGAAAACCCCGGGGCCAAAAGATTAATTTAAATTTTTTCACCTTTTGTTTGGGTTTTTTTTTTCAGGAAACCAAAAAACATTTGAATTTCAGGGGGGGGCTAATTTTTTTAAAATTTAGGAGGCAATTAAATGCATTGGGGCCTTTGGGGGAAAAAATAAATTTTAATATAAAAAAAAATAGGCAAACAAAGGGAGATTTTTCAAAAAAACCTCTAAAAACCACTCACCTTGGGGGTGGTTACGGGACCTGATGGAAATAACACGATTTGAATAACCAGATGTAAAGGCGGCCCAAAAAAAAAAAAAATAAGTGTTTAAAACTATTTAAAAAAAGAGGGACCAGTGGGTGAAAGCACTAAGGGGAAACTGTAAAGGAAAAAATTTAAAAAGTGCAAAAAAAATTTTTAAAAAGGGGGCCAAAAGAGCTGGAAACAGGAAAAAAGGGCCCATTGACAAAAAAAAAGGGGAAAAAACTAACCCTAAAATTTTAAATTTATAAAAAAAAAAGAATTAAAAAACCCAAAAATTTTTTGGGCCCCTTTGGGAAAAATTTGTGAGGGAGGTATTTTTAGTGGGTGCTTCGGAAAAAAAACAGGAAATTTTTTAAAATAAAAAATTTCCCGGGATATAATTCCGGGGGTTTTTAAAAAAACCGGGGCCCGAGTATAACCGGGGGGGCAAATTTTTTGCCCAAATAAATTCCCGGGGAAAAAATTTTTGACTCGGGGTTTTAAGGGCCCAGGGGGGGAAAAAATTTCAGCGGCTAATGGTTTTTTTTCAAAAAAAAAAAAAATAGAAAAATTTTTAAAAAGGGGTTTTTCCCCAAAAAGGGGAGTATAGGGGGAGGGGTTAATGTCCCCCATAGGTAGCTATAGGGGAGGGGTTTAATTGGGGGCCCCCAAAAGGTAAACTATTTTAGGCAGGGTCATGTCCCCATAGGTAGGGTTTTGGCCCGGCATGGGCCACATTTGGTAGCTATAGGAAGATTTCCCCCCTTTTGGTGGTATAGGTTGGATGTCCCCAAGGCTTTGGGAAAAAGGCAGGCATGGGCCCCATAGGCCCGGTTATAGGCAAGGGCCCGGGGCCCCCCGGCTGGGAAGGGGGAGGGGATGTAGCCCCTAGGTGGTTTAGGGGAAAGGATGTTTTCCCCCCCGGCTGGTATAAAGGGACCGGCATGTTCCCCCCAAACCTTTGGGTTTTTGGCAGGTTTTCCCCTTAGGCTGGTATAGGGGAAAACCTTTTCCCCCCCCAAGGGGGTGGTTTTGGCAAACCATGTTTCCCCTTTGGCTGGTTTTGGCAGGGGCCCTGTCCCCTTTGGTGGTATTTTGGGGGCCATGGGCCCCCTAGGCTGGTATAGGCAGGCCCTGTTCCCCCTTTGGGGGTGGTTTGGCAGCCATGTCCCCAGGTGGTATAGGGAGCCCTTGGGCCCCTTTTGGGAGGTATAGGGGGACCATGTCCCCTTTGGTGGTAAAGGCAGCCATGTCCCCCCCCAAGGGGTGGAAAAAGGGAGGGCCCTTTTCCCCTTTGGGGTGGTATTTGGCCCAAGGGCCCCTTGTCCCCCTAGGCTGGGGTTTTGGCCCGGCCATGTCCCCCTTTTGGGGTGGTATAGGCAGCCATGTGCCCCTTAGGGGTGGTTTTTTGGCAGCCATGTGCCCCTTTTGGTGGTATAGGAAAAGGGCCCTTGTTTTCCCCTTAGGGGTGGTTTGGCAGCCATTCCCCCAGGCTGGTATAGGGGCCAAACCATGTCCCCCTTTTGGGGTTTGGGTTTTGGCCCGCCAAAGTCCCCTTTTGGGCCTTTTTTATTTGGCAAAGTTTCCCCCCCGGCTGGTTAAAGGGATGCCCCATAAAAAACCCCGGGGGCCCTGGCCCCCAAAATTTCCCCTAGGGGCCCCCGGGTCTTAAAGGCCGGGACATGGTCCCCCATAGGCTTTGGGGTATGGGGGCCATGTTCCCCCCAGGCTGGGGTATTAGGGGGGGCCCTGGGCCCCTTAGGCTGGTATTTTTTGGCTCCCCTGGGGCCCTTAAAGGGGATTGGGGGGAGGGCCCGGCCCCTTTGGCCCCGGAAAGGGCGGGTGTTTTGGGCCCTTAAGGGAATGGGTTAGGAAACCCATTGCCCTTGGTTTTTGGGGGATCCCCCCGGCCCCCGTGGCCCCCAAGGGGTGGTTTTCCCCGGGAGGGTTGGAAACCATTTTGGTTTTTCCCTTTTTTTTTCTGGTTTGGCACCAATTTTTTCCTTTTTGGCCCCTTTTTTTTAGGAGGCCCTGTTTTTCCCCCTTTTTAAAGGTTTTTTTGGGGATAGGCAGGCCCAAAGTGGTTTAAAAAGGTTTTTAAGGGACCCAAAAAGGTTTCCACTTTGGGGTGGTTTTTAAAAAGTTCCCACGGAAGGGGGCACCATTCCCTTGGGCTGGTATAGGCGCCTGTCCCCCCTTAGGCGGGTATGGGCACCATGGGCCCCGTAGGCTGGTATAGGCAGCCATGTGCCCCTTAGGCTGGTATAGGCAGCCATGTGCCCCTTAGGCTGGTATAGGCAGCCATGTGCCCCTTAGGCTGGTATAGGCAGCCATGTGCCCTTTAGGCTGGTATAGGCAGCCATGTGCCCCTTAGGCTGGGATAGGCAGCCATGTCCCCCTAGGCTGGTATAGGCAGCCATGTCCCTTTAGGCTGGTATAGGCAGCCATGTCCCCCTAGGCTGGTAACGGCAGCCATGTCCCCCTAGGCTGGTATAGGCAGGGTTATAAAAAAAAGAATAAAACAAAAATAAATAAATACACGTACAGTACTCACCTGGGTCCCGCTCCGCCTCCTCACCGCTACGCCTCCCGGCCGCTCTATCTTCTTGCCGGCACATGGCGCGCGACGTCATCAAGCCGCTCAGGCAGCGTGATGACGCACGCTGCCTTTGCCGGAAACTCCGGACAGCCACGAGTCTGCTGCCATCCGGAGTCCACTACTGAGCAGGGAGCGCTCGCTCTCTGCTCCGCAGTGCTATCTCTTCTCCTGCATGCGCTCCAAGTGGAGTCGCATACAGGGAAAAAGATTGCCGACAGCGCCCAGGCCACAGAAGTGCCCGGAGGCTGTCGGCTGTACTCGGCAATCAGCTATATGCGCTCCCTGAGGAGCCGTATATAGCTGATTTGTCCCTGCCGGCGCACGGGCCATCGCAGCGCCTGAGCGCCGACAGTGATTCGAGTATAAGCCGAGGTCGGATTTTTCAGCACATTTTTTGTGCTGAAAAACTCTGCTTATACTCGAGTATATACGGTATCCACTTTATTTACTGAGGAAAATTACATTCCTGTTATGCCGTGTTCCCTTTGTCCTAAGGTAATTAAGTAATGTGATAGACAGGCCCCTGTTTTTAATATTTATGAACTGTATATAACAGGGTATCTCCCAAAGGATTGGCGCATTGCAAAAGTGGTGCCAGTATTCAAAAACGGCACATAGCAAAAGTGGTGCCAGTATTCAAAAAGGGGTCAAAAAGTGATCCTAGTAGGATATAGGCCGGTAAATTTAACCTCTGTAGATACATTGTTTGAAAATAAATGTGTAACTCCCATTTCAGTATGGGTTAATAAAACATCAGTCCTGTCAAACTCCTCATCAGCTTCAATGAGGAGGTTATTTCTAGACTGGATCGGGGTGAGACATTGGTTGGCCTATATCTGGATTTATCGAAAGTCTTTTTCCCACAATCCAAGCATTCTTCTCTTACTTAACAACCGTTTATGTGGCAGAGTAGTGCCACATTAAAATGTAAAATGAGAATGCTTGGACTTGGGGGAAAAAGTTTGCAATTGGGGCTGGACGGATTTTCGTCTGAATTTTTTAAAATCTTATCGAACGATCTTACCCACCCAACTTATACAATTAAATTTATATAAATTCTGCTGTGGTAGACTCCTTTTGTGACGTAAGGACGATAGTATTATTGGAACCGCAAAAGGACCTCACCCTGCTAGCTTCCTATAGACCTATATCCCTGTTAAATCAGGATTATAAAATCCTTGCAAAAATCTTGGCTGTGAGATTGCAGACCTTCCTACCACAGGTAATACGCCCATCACAAAATGGCTTTGTAGCTCAGACACTCTACTAAAAACGTCCGAACGGCCCTAGCTGCAATAACACAAGCCAGAACGGGTGCGCACTCTGTGTCCATGCTGCTTAGCCTGGACGCAGAGAAGGCATTCGACAAAGTGTCTTGGCCGTTCTTGGATGCCGCTCTATTAAAAAGAGGGTTTGGTGACGCTGTCTTTATTGATCACCTCCAATCGAACTCCACCACCGCACTACTTATTAATAATCACATCTTCCCGCCAATAGATTTGTTCTGCGACGCTAAACAGGGCTGTCCACTGTCACCCCTATTATTTATTCTTTCTATTGACCCCCTTCTATATCATTTATCCCAGTCCCCCAGTTATGAGGGTATTTCCTTCACGGGTCATTAACTCAAGGTCACGGCTTACGCAGACGATCTGCTTTGATGGTTGCAAATCCGCGGCGTACTATTGGCCGCGATATTTGATGATTTACAAGACAAGGGTCACATTTTGGGATATACGATAAACGTGGACAAGAGTGAGGGCATGCTTCTGAAAGGCCCAGCCGTGCCCACTTGGTCTTCTGCTCATCAGAATTGATGGTGTGCATCGGCTTTGAAATACTTGGGAATCTGGTTAACCAAATCGCTTTAGAATCTCTATAAGAAAAACTTAGGCGTCTACCTGGAAAAATTACTAGCTACTTTGAAAGGCTGGTCCAGACTCCCTTTTTCCTTTTCGGGGCTATGTAATCTCATTAAGATTGAATTTCCACATTTGTTGTATATCCTACATATGCTTCCCATTTACCTAAGGCCTAAGGATGAGAGGGGTATAAATGCGATATATAGAAGGTTCATATGGGATAACAAATGAGTTCGCATATCGCTACATACTCTCCAACAACATAAATTAAATGGAGGGTTGGGATTCCCGAATATACATTTATATAATTTGGCATCTCTGGCACGATTTCTTGCAGATTGGGCGCAAACTTCCAACATCTTCACTGATAGCGCATTAGAACAGTGGTTTATTCCCGGTATTTCCCTGATTAACTTTCTACATCTACCCTTTTGCGCAGTTCCGGAATCTGTGAAAGATAATGGCCTGCTGATGCCGATTTGGCGTACCTGGTGAAAAATAAGACTTCTTAAACGTCTCAACGCAGATTATTCTAAACACCTATCTCTCCTGAATAATCCTGATTTTCAGGATGGGAAGCCTCACAGAACATTTAAGACCTGGCATAATTTAGGCTTGAAACAGTTGCACCACTTTGTCCACTCCACCACGAGAAAATTGTTCACGCTTCCGGAACTTCAACAAAAATATCCGCTAATCACAATCCCATTCTTTAATTATCTGCAGGTAACCAGCTACGTTGTTCTTTGGAAAAGTTGATGCAGTAAAAAGGGACCAGCTATGTTGACAGGGTTTTGCTACACCTTGACCCAGAGGAATGGAGCACAACCTTTGATATTGTTTTGTTGTTTCCAGCAACAAGGTCCTCTCGTCTAACATATACAAATATTTATTGGACCAAGTAGATTATAGTCAGTCTGGCTCGGGATTGGGGAGGTGGAATGACTCTTCAGAGATGCTCAAGTGTGTTTAGGTCAGGGCTCTGGCTGGGCCAGTCAAGAATGGTCACAGAGTTGTTCTGAAGCCACCGCTGTGTTATTTTAGCTGTGTGCTTAGAGTCATTGTCTTGTTGGAAGATGAACCTTCGGCACAGTCTGAAGTCCAGAGCACTCTGGTAGTGGATTTTATCCAGGATATCTCTGTACTTGGCCGTATTAATCTTTCCTTCAATTGCAGCCAGTCGTCCTGTCCCTGCAGCTGAAAAACACCCCCATAGCATGATGCTGCCAACACCATGTTTCACTGTTGGGATTGTATTGGGCAGGTGATGAGCAGTGCCTGGTTTTCTCCATATATACCGTTTAGAATTAACACCAAAAAGTGAAATCTTAGTCTCATCAGACCAGAGAATCTTATTTTCCATAGTCTGGGAGTCCTTCATGTGTTATTATGTGGGCTTTCATATATCTTGCACTGAGGAGAGGCTTCCGTCGGCACACACTGCCATAAAGCCCTGAATGGTGGAGGGCTTCAGTGATAGTTGACTTTGTGGAACTTTCTCCCATCTCCCTACTGCGTCTTTGGATCTCAGCCACAGTGATCTTGGGGTTCTTCTTTACCTCTCTCACCAAGGCTCTTCTCCCACGATTGCTTAGTTTTGCTGGATGGCCAAGTCAAGGAAGAGTTGTGGTCGTCCCAAACTTCTTCCATTTAAGGATTATAGAGGTGACTGTGCTCTTAGGAACCTTGAGTGCTGCAGAAATTTGTAACCTTTTGTAACCTTAGCCAGATCTGTGCCTTGCCACAATTCTGTCTCTGAGCTCCTTGGGCAGTTCCTTTAGAGCTAATGATTCTCATGTGCTCTGACATGCACTGTGAGCTGTGAGGTCTTATATAGACACGTGTGTGCCTTTCCTAATCAAGTCCAATCAGTTTAATTAAACACAGCTGGACTCCAATGAATCAGTAGAACCATCTCAAGGAGGATCAGAAGGAAATGGACAGCATTTGAGTTTAATATGAGTGCCACAGCAAAGGGTCTGAATGCTTATGACCATGTGACATTTCAGTTTTTCTTGTTTAATAAATTTGCAAAAAAAAAATATACATTTCTGTTTTTTCTTTCAAGATGGGGTGCAGAGTATACATTAGTGAGGAAAAAAATTAACTTTTTGATCTTGCCAAATGACTGCTATGAAACAGTGAAAAATTTGAAGGGGTCTGAATACTTTCTGTACCCACTGTACAACATCAAAACCATAAGTGGATAACAAATACCAATATTGTAATATTAAATCTTGCCTATTTCTTGCCTACTCTGGTGTTTAGAAAAAAAATCCAAAAAATACAAGAAGATTCTCAATTTGAAAGTTTCCTCTTTTATTTTCTTCCACAGAAGGGTGAATTGACCCTTTCTATCCCTTGAACAAGGAGGGAATTGGTTTTACCTGTGTGATGCTGAGCGCAGTGTCTGGGAACGGCAGAAACGCAGCATGTGTCTATATGTGTACAGTCAGACAAATGTCGTCTTATTCTATCCTTTAACTTAAATGAAACCAACATACTGTAAATGGCAACTAGTACAAGAAATTAAATAAACTACATAGTCTGTATTACAATTAACCCCTTAACGACCTTGAACATATGCATACGTCCAGGTGGTTTGGGGGTTAACGCACCTGGACGTATGCATACGTCCTGGCGATAGCGCGGGCTTGCGAGCAAGCCGCGCACAATCGCGACATGGGACCGGCGGTATATTACCGCTGGCCGCATGCTAGTGAGTGAGCTCCGGCCGCGGGTGATTAACGCTTCATTACCGCACCCTGTCATGGGTGCGATAATGAAGCCGCAGGCAGGAGGAGTGAGCTACAGTCAGATGCCCCCGGGAAGTGAAAGTCACTTCCCGAGGTCATCTGTGACGTCACGATGCCCACAATGCATAATGGTACCAATAAAAACTTCAACTCATCCTGCAAAAAACAAGCCCATACACAGCTCTGCACACAACAAAATGAAAAAGTTGTGGCTATAAGAATAGGACAACATAAAAACGCAATTTTTTACAGACCTATTTCTATTGTTTAAAAGTAATAAAACAGAAAAAACTATATAAAATCATATCATTGTAATTGTACCAACCCCCATAGTAAAGTTATCCCGTCATTTACACTGCACGGCGAATTCTGTAAAATTGGCTCTCCAGACATGAAAACTGACCATTGCAGGAGGTCTACAGAGCTGTGACATCCTCTCTGCTAGAGTCACTCTCCTCCTATATAACACAGCCTTATATACAGCTAGAGACTCCTTACTTGCCCAGATCCTTTATATAGAGCGATCACTGGGAGAAGGGGCATAGACGAGCTCAGCAGCCATTATTACACAGCTCAGGGTGCAGTAAAAGACAATGAGAACCAAGACAGCAGCCATTTCCACTTTCATTTTACACAGCTAATAGGGAAGAGAGTGCAGGCAGCCAATCACAGCACAGGGGCGTGTCCCATCCAGGGGGCATGTCACAACAGGGCTGAATGAAATATCAGACAGCCTACCACAAAAAATTGGGGCTTGGCCCAACCACTTGCTGCAGAAATAGCTCTAGACACGCACAGATTAGCTCATAGCTGCTATACTAAATGATTTAGGTAATGCAAACCATTTGCAAAGGTGCTTATTTTTACTGTCCCCATCATTACAGATATTATCTTTGTAGCGAGAAAACCCCTTTAAGGAAGATATGAGTAGAAAAAAGGGGAATTTTTCCCTTTTACTGTCTCCAGTGCAATTCAACTATTACTTCATTGCCATATTGGATCGGTGCACAGATGTATCCCTGGGACTCCAATATTGAAAAAGAACTTTTTCATCCAGCATCTGATAAAGTGAAAGATAAAATCACGTTTATTCAAAACTCATTAAATGTATGGATCTGCATCCCGCAGTCTCCAATTCCCCTGACATGTTTCAAGCTGTCTTGAGCTCTTAATCATATAAAAAAGCCAAGATGAAGAAAATCCAATTTTTTTCCCCCAACAAAATCATGATCTACAAAATAAATGAAGCATAAATGGTATCGTTGCAACCGTCACAACTTAAACTATAAAATGATTACTTTATTACTCGTCAATATCATTGGGGGACACAGAACAGGCCCTTGCCCTAGGAGGCTGTTACTAGGCGGAAACCAAACATATTGGATTTTCCAAGATTATTATTATTATTATTTATTTTAGAGCCCTTGGTTCCAGGGCGCTGTACATTCAGGTTTCATACATAATATAGGTCAAACAAGTACAAAGGTGACAAATTACTAACTAACAACTGGTACAGAAGGAGTGAGATCCCTGCCTGCAAGGGCTTACACTCTAAGGTGGACTATATCCCTCCTATTTTAGCATAGTGTCTGTTTTCTTTCTAGTGGTGATAGATCCTCTAGTTCTCACCTATTAGGGGGGTCATCAGTGTGTGTTTTCACAGTGACTGTGATTTACCACACCTTTCCCCTCCCCCCTGCCTTCGGGCTCCAAGAATCCAGTCAGTTCTTTAGCTGCCTGAGCTTCCTTGCCCTGCTCACCCATCCCCACTTGCTGCCTCTGTGGTTTTGGAGTAGTTGCGGGTCCCTTTTTTATGGCGTTGGAGGACATCAGGAATTCTGTGTTCCTGCGGCCCCCCAGCGGCGCTTGTCATGGTGCCAGGAGAGTCTTGCATGGAGTGGTGCCCCATTGCGAGAATTGGGAGTGTGTTTTCCCCTCTTGTCCCTGGCCAACACAGGGCAGCAGTTCATATTTGGGCCTCTCTGCTGTGTTTTGGCAGCCATTGTGATTCCGCCGCTGTACTGCATGTCCAAGGTTTTGTTATCCCCAAAGAGCTCTCCGGTAGCCATCTCGACGGTGAGAGCCGAGCCTTCAATTACAGATTTAGTTTGCAGCTTCTGTAGGGTCTAGGTCGTGCCATTTCCTGGGCTTGTTCCACCCCTCGGACCTCCCCCTGGCTCCCGGCCACTCCCAGGATGGGGTAGGGCTCTCAGCAGCCAGGGCTGGTAAGCTGGCCTTTTTTGGTCCGTTTATCCCTGCCCCACATTCATCCTGCAGCCATATCTGTCTTAAGTTGGTGGCAATAGACTATATGCCGTCTGCTTGCTGCCCAGCCTAGCACCTCCCAGTGCATCAGACATGGGGAATTCGCGTAAGAGGATCAGAGTTCCCTCTTCCTTGTTGTTGCCTGAGCTCTCTCTGGACAGATAGTTAACAGACAGCTCCATGGCTGTAAACGGCTTCTTCTTGGACCCCTCTGACAGTGATGATTGAATGGCAGCGGTAGTTCAGATCCTTATACGGGCTGTAAGAGACTCCATTCATGCTAAAGATGATGATGTCTGAGCCTCTCAGGTGGAGATTTCTTTTAAACGCAGCAGATGGCAGCATTTGGTGTTTCCTACTCATCTGGAGTTTGAGGAAATGGTTGCCAGGGAGTGAAAACATCCTGACAGGCGTACAGTATGTTTCCTACCAGGCGGCTTAATACCCTTTGTCCTTTCCCTGAGGAATCAGTAACAAAGTGGTCATGGTTACCATTTGTTGATGCCCAAGTCTCGTGGCTCGCCATTCACGTCTCAGATGCTGCAGCCCTTAGGGACCCCACTGACAAATGTCTTGATGGGTTTTATATATCTGCTTTTGAGGCTACCGAGGCGGCCCTGCGGCCTGCCTTTGCTTCATCCTCAGTCAGCAAGGCCTGCGCGGTTTGGACCAAACAGCTGCAGCAGGGACTATCGGCTGGGGCCTTTACGAAGGAGGTGTTATATCTCACCTCCCAGCTCATGGGTGCCGCTAAGTTCCTGTGTGAGGCTTCTCTTAAGTCAGCCCGTTTACTGGCTAGAGCGTCTGCTAATGCTGTGACCGTTCACTGCTCTTTGTGGTTAAAATCTTTATCGGCTGATACAGCCTCCAAGAAAATGCGTATTCCACTTCCCTTCTCTGGTGGCAAGCTTTTTGGGAAATGTTTGGACAAAATAATTTCAGAGGTCGTAGTGTTCTGCTCCATCAGAATCCGCCAACCTTGCACCGTCCACGCAAGAAACGCTCCCAGTTTCAGTCCTTTCCTATAGACTGGCTGCAGGGAAGGTCCCCAGCTAAGCCAGCTTCATCTTGGCGGTCTCATTCCCGAGCGTCCAAAGGTCCTTCCGCCAAGTCTATCTTGGACTGAAGGCTTGCCCCCACCTGAACACTATTTGGGTGGTGGCCGTCTCCTCCAGTTTCAGGTGATATGTCAGGTCCATGTCAACGACGCCTGGGTTCGAAGTTGGCTCATCAGGGTGCAGGATTCATTTTATATCTGTTCCCCCAGCGCAATTTTTTTATTTTGTTCCTGCTTGCCTCTCCAGTTCGGGTGTCAGCGTTTTTTGAGGTAATCCATGCCCTCCTTCAAGGGGTAATTGTGCCAGTTCCCGAGTCCGAGCATTTGCGAGGTTTTTACTCAAACCTTTTTATGGTCCCCAAGAAAGACCAGGGAAGATTCAGCGGTTACAGTCGCGCGTTTCTCTGCTTCGGAAACGCACACCATATACTTACATGCAGGTTTTCGGCAGGATGGTTGCTGCCTTCGAGGCCTTGCCCTTCGCGCAGTTTTATTGTTGCTTTCTGCAGTGGCCAGTTCTGGCTCGTTGGGGTGGTTCTCAAGCGTCCCTGGACAGTGATTCGCCTTCCACCCCAGCTACGAGCTGACCTTGGCTGGTGGCCGATCTCCCTTGCACTCCGTAAGGGGAAGTCTTTTCTGCCCTCGCATTGGCTGATCATCAATATGGACGCCAGTACCATCGGGGTGGGATGCCGTTTTTGGCACCCGGACAACTCGGAGTCTCTAGTCCCTCAGAGAATCTAGTCCTCAAATCAATGTTCTACAGCTCAGGGCCATTTTCCTAGTGCTCTTTAGTTGGTCACCTCTCCATCGGGGTCATCCAATTCGGATTCCGACAACATCACAGCGGAGGCACCAGGAGTTATGTATCCAAGCTAGATGCACTGGTTCTACGTTGAAGTCAGTTTTCTCTGATCTCTCTCTTCTCTCCCTGGCCCCTGTTGCCTCAAGTGCTCAAGCGCCTCAAGACCGAGAGGGTGCCAGCAACTCCATTATGAGGGGCACAGACAGGGCAATTTATCACAAAGATCGGGATCGTCGAACAGTATGTTGTTTACCTGTGACCCGATTTCGACATATCACGGATCGGGTTGACCGATTGCTGGGTGGGGCTGATGAGAATCCAGCTATCTTGGTGCACATTGGCACCAATGACAAAGTTAGAGGTAGGTGGAGTGTCCTTAACATCGATTACAGGGAATTAAGACAAAAGCTTAAGGCAAAGATCTCCAGGTTTATATTTTCAGAAATATTACCTGTTCCATGGGCCACACCAGAGAGGCAGCGGGCGATTAGAGCGGTGAGTAAGTGGCTCAAAAATTGGTGTAGGAAAGAGGGATATGGGTTTTTGGAGAACTGGTCTGACTTCTGTCTTGGCTACAGACTCTATGCTAGGGACGGGCTGCACCTAAATGGGGAGAGTGAAGCTGTATTGGGGGACAAAATGGCCAGGAAGTTGGAGGAATATTTAAACTAGGGACTGGGGGGGTGCAAGATAGTGTGCAAGATAGTGAAAATAGAGAGCTGGGAAAGGAATAAAGCATGGGGCTGGAGGGGAAAGGGGAGGGTGGTAGCAATAGTTTAAAAAGACAGGAAAAAAGGAATAAAAACTGAAAAATCTCTAAAATGCATGCTGACAAATGCCAGGATCTGACCAACAAAATAAATAACTAGAATTTTTAATTGTTTGAAGAAAAATATGACATAGTGGGAGAAACTGAGACATGGCTGGACGAGAGCTATGACTGGGCATTAACTTACAGGGTTAAGTCTATTTAGAAGAACCCGTAAAGACCGGAAGGGGGGAGGTGTCTGTCTCTGTGTAAAATCCTGTCTAAAAGCCAACACTGCGGGAAGGTAATAGGTACAGGTAATGAACATGGGGAAAATCATTATGGGTAAATAAAAAGGGGGTAACAAAAATAACATGATACTAATAGGGGTCTGCTATGGGCCCCCCCAAATATAACAAAAACCCTTTGGAAGATGTACTCCTCAAGGCAAATAGATGAGGCACTAATCAGAATGAGGTTTTTAATTAGGGGCAACTTTAACTATCCAGACATCAATTGGGAAACTGAAATCTGTAGCTCTCCTAAAGGAAACAGGTTTTTTATCAATAACTAATTATAATTACCTTTGTCAAATGGTGCAGGAACCGACTAGAGGAAGGGCCCTTCTAGACTTAATAATCACTAAAGACCTACAGAGTAACAAAGGTTCAGGTTAAGGTGTATCTATGAAATAGTGACCATACTATAATAAATTTCCATTTATCCTTCAAGAGAGTTTTTTTTATCAAGGAGCCACAAAAACACTGAATTTTAGGAAGGCTAATTTTTATTCTGCTAAGGGAGTCCCTAAACCGTATTGACTGGGACAGGTGTTTAAAAATGGCAGAACAAATAATAAATGGGATATTTTTAAAAACATCTTAGATGCCTACTGTGAGCGGTACATACCTTATGGTAATAAAATAATTGGAAACCGGAAAAACCCAATGTGGATCAACAGGGATGTAAAAGAGGCAATAAAAAAACAAAAAAGTGTTTCATCTACTAAAACAGGAGGGCAATGAAGAGGCACTAGAAAACTATAAGGAAAAAAAATATGTAAAAAAATGATAGACCGCAAAGCTGGAGACAGACATATTGCTATAGAAAGTAAAAGTAACTCCAAAATATTTTTTAATTATATAAATAATAAAAGGATTAAAACAGAAAATGTTGGCCCTTTAAAAAGTATTGAGGGACTATAGAGGGCATGAGAAAAAAAGCAAACCTATTAAATTTTTCTCCACTGTATTTACCGAGAGGATACCTTCTGTTGATACAGAGGGATGAGGTAAACTCCAACTTAAATTTTTTCTTGCCCAAAACCCAGGAAAAGTGCAGCTCCCGTCTAAGAAGATTAAAATAGAAAAAATCCCCAGTCCTGATGGTAAACACCCACGTGTCCTAAGGGAGTTAAGTAATGTCATAGATAGGCCCCTATTCTTAAATATTTATTGACTGTCTAATAACTGGGTATGTCCCAAAGGAATTTGGCCCCATAAACAAATGTGGTGCCAATATTCAAAAAAGGGTTTAAAAAGTGATCCTGGAAACTAAAAGGCCTTAAAATTTTTAAACCCCTGTTGTGGTTAAAATGTTGAAGGTTTTCTTAGAGATGCTATCCTGGAGTATCTCACTGAAAATAAAAATTTTGAAAGCCGTTCCAGCAGGGTTTTAGGTTTAAACTAATCTCATCAGCTTCGATGAGGAGGTTAGTTTCTAGACTGGAATCGGGTGAATATTGGATGTAATAATCTAGATTTCTCTAAAGCATTTGATACTGTGGCCACATAAAAGGGTTTGGTAAGTAAAAAGAGAATGCTTGGACGGGGGAAAATGGTTTCAAGTGGGGAAGCAACTGGGTCAGTGATAGAAAACAAAGGGTGGTAAAATTTAACGGTACATACTCAGACCCGAATCCCGTTACTAGTGGGTACCACAGGGTCAGATGGCCCTATCCTCTTTAACATTTTCATTCATGATCTTTCACAGGGATTCCAGTAGAATATCGATCTTTGCAGATGATACTAAGCTCTGTAAAGTAATCAACACAATAGAGGATAATGTGTTATTACAAAGGGATCTGGATAAGTTGGAGGCCTGGGCAGGGAAATGGCAGATGAGGTTTAACACAGATGCAAGGTTATGCACATAGGGAGGAAAAATCCATTACATATTTACATGTTAAATGGAAAAACGCTGCATAAAAGTGACATGGAGGAGGACTTGGGAATCCTGGGGGGACAGTAAACTTTAAATGTAGCAAGCCAGTGTGGGCAGGGACTGCCAAGGCAAATGGATTATGGGGTTGTATTTAAAAGGGCATAGATGCACATGATGAGAAAAATTATTCTTCCATTAAAACAAGTCCCCTGGTTTACACCCACATGGAAAAATTGTGTACATTTTGGGCACCCGTGTACAGTAAAGACATTGTAGAGCTTGAACAGGTACAAAAGCGGGCAACAAAAATAATAAAAGGACTGAGTGGACTGCAATACCCAGAAAGATTAGCAAGATTAGGGTTATTTAGTTTACATAAAAGACTGCCTCGGAGGGACATAATAAATATGTTTAAATACATGAAACATATTTACATCTACATTTACATCTCTCAAGATTTTATACCCAGGACTGTATCTAGAACAAGGGGGCATCCTCTACGTCTTGAGGAACGAAAGTTTCTACATAAACATAGAATTGGATTTTTTGGACTGTTAGGCCATGTTCACACGGCTTATTTGGGCACGTATTTCAGCCCGTAATTCGCGCAGTACGCCGCGAATTACGGGCTAAAATATGGCCCAGTCATTATGGTAATCCACAGTTCTCATAGAGAACTCTCTCGGCGAATCCACCGCGGGGGGAGATAAGTGACATGTCATTTACTAGCGGCGTAAACGCGCCGCTAGTAATGATAGTCTATGGGCCGGCGAGGTGCCGACCCCTGCTCCCGCCCCCGTCCACACGGTGTAATTGTGGGGCGTAATTACGCCCCGCAATTAAGCCGTGTGAACATGAGACTGTGGAACTGTCTGCCAGAGGAACTTGTCATGGTGAATTCAATAACGGAGTTCAAAAAGGGTTTGGATGCATTTCTGGAGAGTAATAATATAATAAATATAGTGACTAGGATTCTGGAGAGGGTCGTTGATCAGAAGATTGTTCCGATTGCCCAAATTGGGGTCGGGAAGGAATTTTTCCCTCAAATGAAGGAACAATTGGCCCTTTTACCTCATTGGGGTTTTTTTTTGCTTCCCTCTGGATCAACACTTTAGCAAAATAGGCTTAACTGGATGGACGTCTTGTCTTTTTTCGGCCTTACAAACTATGTAACTATGTAACTCTCGTCGCCCCAGATTGGCCCCGCATGGCCTGGTATGCAGATCTTGGCACCCTGTTGACAGATGCTCCTTGGCCTCTTTCTGTGCTGCCAAACCTCCTTTTCCAAGGTCCCCTGTTCCACCCCGCTTTTACCGGGTAGGCTTTTTACAGCAGGGGTGTTGAAAACCCCAATGCAGTTTTCACGGGGTTTTTTGAACCTTTTTTATCCGACCCTGGGTTTGAGCACCAAACCCCATCTTCACATACTCGGGAAAGGCCTTTTTTTGCCGGCTGGTCCCAGGGGGTTTTTACCACTTGGTATGCTCTTGTCCAAGGGTGCTTTCATTCCTTCATTCAGGCCAGGAACTTGGGCTTGGCCTTTCCTCCCTGAGAAGGCAGACCTTTTTGAAGATGGTTGCTCGTTCTTCCCCACTGGTTTGTGGCCAATTGAAAACCGTAAGGAAAATTTTAAAAATATTTGAAGGCCATGCAGTCTTCCCTTTAACCATTTTCGGGAAATTTTCCCTGGGGTTCTGCTTTCATTAAAGTACCTTCCTGTGGGCCATTACTTCACCGCCAGGTCTAATTTGTGGCCTGCCTTTTAAAACCTCAAATTTTGGGACTGCTTAGGACATCCCCCCAAACCCTTTCCCCCTTTGTTTTTCCATAAAGTAATTTTTAACAATTAGGACATGTCGCCCTCATTTTGCCCCTCACCGCTCATCCTCAAAATGCCATTAAAATTGTTTAGACTTTTCAAAGGGCCCTTTTTGGGTCATCCCTCTACTGAACCTTTTAGGCACTTTGAGGCCCTCTTTGCAATTCCAGAAGGACCACGGAGGGGCCTGGCGGCCTCTTAAGGCCAGCATTGCCAGCTATATCTGGTCTGCGATTTTGGAGGCCTATCGGTCTAGGGGTGAACCCCTTCTTTTAGGGTTACCACCCATTCTACTCTAGCGGTTGGTTTCCCAGGGTGGTTCGGCAAAACAAAACTTTTCAGCCCCTTAAGGTTTGCAAACTTGGCACCCGGGGGTTCGGCCACACTTTTTTCTAAGTTTTACCAAATCCAAAACCTTGGCCTCGACTGGGCGCAAGCCCACCAAAGGTGCTTCAGGGCCCCGTATGCCAAGGCCGGTAATGCCGATTTTTTTTTTTCTTGTAATCTTTTTTTTCCCCAACCTCGGGACTGCTTGGGACATCCCCAAATTCCCGTGTCCCCTCCAAAAAAATTATGAGAAATGTGGATTTTTTTTACTAATTTAAAAATCCCTTTTTTTCTCCGATTTTATTTGGGGCATAGGTCACTGCCTCCTTTGTATTTTTTTTTTCCGATTCCCGTATGACAGTTTCTCCTTGGAATCGGACTTTGGTTTATCTTCTCTGGTAGGACTTTTGTACCAACTAAGTAGCCTGGCGTCAGTAGGAGGGATATAATTCATCTGGACAGATCCAACACGTTTGGTTTCCGCCAAGTTCGGCCCCAAGGGAAAAGGGCCTATACCCTGTACTGTGTTTTCCCCAATGAAAAGGGAAGAGGGAAAAGGGTTTTAGGTAATAAAAATCCCAGCGTAAAAAAAAAAAATGAAAAAAAAATAGGGAAAACACCAAAATAACAGGGAAAAGAATTTTGACTTTCACAAGTTGGATGGATCATTTTTTGGGTGAAATTTCCCGACACCTAGGATGCCTCGTTTGCTTACAAACAGTTCTATGCAAGTACAAACAAGAGGGGAATGTCCACCCTTATACCGCCAGGAAGGAAAATTTTGGGTTTTTGTCTCTAAGGGGCCGTTACCCGCTTATTTTTCGCCGAAAAATTTTGGGCCAAAATTGGCGGCTAAAAATTTGCCTTTCATACGGCGCCAATCCGTCGCAGTAAAATACGGGTTTTAATCCACATTTCTATAAAAACAAGTGGATTCCCTTCCCCCTCCCTCCCCACTCGGGGAATCCCCACCCGGGGGGGGGAAAAAACCCCTTGCACATTATCCAGGCGCAATACTGCCGTGGTATTGCAGTCTATGGGGCCGCGGGCAACGCCCCGCCCCTTATTCAAGCCGGAATTCAGCGCAACCCCCGGCCCCAATTACGGTTTAATAAGCCCTGGAACGGTACCTTAAGGGAAATGCTTTTGGGCCAACATGTGCATATCAATCCCAGCACAAAAGCAAAAGACGTTGTGAAGACTGGGGAATGCGGTAAATTTGTTATTTTCATAGGAAACGATACGACACATGGGATTAAAGGCACTCTTCGAAGGGGGAACCATTTTCATCCAAAAGAGAGTTTAAAATTTGCAAATGCACACAGGAACAAAGAACTACTTTTTTAGTCCTGTGGTCTGAGGAAACTAAAATTGAACTGTTTGGCCATAATGAACATCGTTACAAAAGAATGAAATAGGGAGAATCTTTGAAGCCTAGGAACACCATCCCAACTGTGAAACATGGGGATGGCAGCATTATTTTGTGGGGTTGTTTGCTGCAGGAGGGACTGGTGCACTTCATAAAATAGATGGCATCATGAGGGAAGAAGATTATGTGGCAAAACTGAAGCAACATCACAAGACATCAGCCAGGAAGTTAAAGCTTGGCCGGAAATGGGTCTTACAAACGGAAAATGACCGGAAGCATACTGCCAAACTGGTTACAAAATGTGTTAAGGATAACAAAGTAAATGTTTAGGAGTGGCCATCACAAAGCCCTGATCTCAATCCTATTGAAAATATATGGGCAAAGATGAAAAGGCAGGTGTGAGTAAGGCGACCTACAAACATGGCTTAGTTACACCAGTTCTGTCATGAGGAATGGGCCAAAATTCCTACCAACTATTATTAGAAGCTTGTGGAAGGATATCCAAAACATTTGACCCAAGTCAAGTTTAAGGGCAATGCTACCAAATACTAATGAAATGTATGTAAACTTGTGGCTTTGCAGAGAGTAAAAAAATTCCTTAAAAATTAAAGTTATTAAAAGTTATTCTGGCATGTGGCAAATATAAATAATTCTGGTAATCCTAATTGACCTAAAACAGGTAAGGATTTCATGTCAGATAGTGAGAAACATGCATATGTGTCTTTTTATATAGTTTATTTAAGCTTGTGGTTTCAACCGTATATAATATATATAAAATAGTACAATCTATTAAATATAACATTATTCATTCCGCATGTTCTTTGCCAAAAAAAGTTTGTTTTTCAATGCAAAAATAGTTGCAATCTTGCAGCTATGCTAAAAGAAATTGTCGTGCCAGTGACTCGCACGATCAGCAGGTGCCGACCTACTCAGTGCGTTTACCGTGCTGTACATCCCTGTGTTAGGTCATCTTGCAGGAGCTGCCACTTTCCATGCTTCCAGCACCGCTACTTCCTGTTGTTGCTGTATAGTCTCCACCTGGCTTTAGGGAATTCAAAGGAATTCAAAGCTACGGTGTTCCGCACTGTTTTGCTTACCTAGCCTATCCCCAGCCATTCCCTAGTGTTGGCAGGAGACATAAGCCAGGGTGAGAAAGATTGCTCGCCAAAGCTAGTGACTGAAGTCATCCTGGTCTAGGGAATGAAATCTCTCTCTCTGCAGTGTCAGGACCGCTCAGCGAGCGGGAAGTGGATCCACCGGTCACCGCTAGGAGTTGGCGTAACCTACGCTGGGGAGTGGAGTCTAAGTGGCACCTTGTATTCCCCGGAGCCCGCCTCAAGGCAGGATGGGCTTAGCTGCAGGGAATCCCCCAGGTCGGTACCCCCGACGCAGGACCCAGCGGTGACAGCCGAAGCAGGTAGCATGGACACAGGGCCGGAGCGTAGAACCAAAGTAGGCAGGACTGACTAGGCAGGACTGGCAACGCAGGAGCGGAATCGTAGAGGCTACGGAACTGTCAGAGGGAACGCCAGCTAACGCAGGGGGCACCAACAACTGGGTACCGACGACAGGCAGGGGTATCCCTATAAAGCACGTGCCAAAAGGCCATAGGTGGAAAGGGAACACCAATTAGGTACTGTCCCTTTAAATCTAAGAAGCTGCTCACGCGCCCCGCTAGTGGCCAGCCGGAATAGTGCAGGCAGATCGAAGCAGAGACTGCCGCACGGCGCAGAAAGAGGAAGCAGGATGCAGTCAGATGAGTGGGGGCGCAGCGCATGTTGGGGCTGGCCGTGCCTGGGGTCGGGCGCCGGTCCGCGGCACGGGAGGTGCAAGTGGCCGCGGTCCGGGCGTCGGACCGCAGCACGCGGCGTTGGAGTACCCCCCCCCCCCCCCCCCCCCTCTTAGGGCACCTCCTTCCTGAAAACCAGAGTCTGTGAAAACGTTGGATGAGAGTGAGAGCATTGATGTTTTCTTGAGGCCCAAAGCCCTTCCAATCCACGAGGTAATAAGTCTTCTTGTCCAAAATTTCTTTTACTTCGTAGATATTTTCGGTATTAGGAGGTGTGGCAACAGGAACCACCTTGCGTGAATACCGATTTGAGAATCACCGGTTTCAGAAGAGACACATGAAATGAATAAGGGATGCGGAGGGAGGTAAGCGGAGTTTGTAGGATACCCGGTTGATCTGTCGTAGAACGCTGAAAGGACCAAGATAGCGTGGTGCAAATTTCAAACTAGGCACTCGGAGGCAGATGTGCTTGGAGGAAAGCCAAACTTTATCCCCAGGTTGGTATGTAGGAGGTGCTCTTCCAAATTTGAGAAAAGTCCCGTACTAGGGTGTTGGTGGCAGACAGTGGAAGAGGAAGACGAGGATGTTGACCAAACACCACATAGAAAGGAGACTCCCCTGAGGACTCGCTAGAATGGTTGTTGTAGGCGAACTCTGCCCAGGGAAGCAGAGAGACCCAATCGTCTTGCCGAGCTGAAATAAATTGGCGCAGGTAGTTCACCAGGACCTGGTTGATCCGCTCCACTTGGCCATTAGACTGTGGGTGATATGCAGACGAGAAATCCAATTTAATTCCCAGCAGAGAGCACAAGGCACGCCAGAAGCGAGAGGTGAATTGTACGCCTCTATCAGAGACCATGTTAGAAGGCATTCCATGTAAACGGATGATGTGCTGTACGAAAAATGAAGCCAGTTGTGGAGCCAAAGGAAGACCTGGCAGAGGTGTAAAATGCGCCATCTTGGAGAATCTGTCCACCACGACCCAGACAACCGAACACCCCTTGGAGGGCGGGAGATCAGTCACAAAGTCCATAGCGATGTGGCTCCATGGTACTTCGGGCACCAGTAATGGCAACAGATAACCAGCAGGTCGGAGACGAGAACTCTTACTCCGAGCACAGTTAGGGCAAGCAGCCACAAACTCCTTGACGTCCTGTGCGAGGGAGGGCCACCAGTAGTAACGTGCGATAAGGTGGAGAGACTTACGATAGCCAACATGATCGACCACTTTGGAAGCATAACCCCAGGACAGAATGCGTTTCCTCAGGGCGGGGCGCACAAAGGTCCTACCAAGCGGAATTTCCCGCAACCTTACGGGTGCGGCATGGACCAGACGTTGGGGGGGGGGGGGGGCGGCGCCCATCAGGTACTGCGGTTCAGATGGAGTCTGAGGCATCCATTGCCCGGGATAGCGCATCGGCCTTGAGGTTTTTTACGGCTGGGCGAAATGGGATAAGTTTTAAAATTTAGAAAAATAATGACCACCTGCAGACAGGATTCAAGCTTGTGCTGTTAGGGATGAAGGATTTTTATGATTCATATAGATCAGACCTGGGCAAATACGGCCCCTGGGGCCCCCCGCCCGCCAGCTCGCGGATTTCGGCCCGCGGCGACCATGCCCCCGGCGCAAAAATTTGCGCTGACGGCCCCCGCGGGTGGTTTTGCGAAGGCCCCCCGGGCCGCAGCGCTACTATTTCTGGGGAATTAGGGAGTACCGGGGAACTCCCCCTCACCGCGCCGCTGCCTCCCTGGGCGCACACAGATAATAACGCGGCCCAGGGGCTACGGGGGAGCGTCCCGGCGCTGGGGGGGGATGACGCATCACGCCCCCCAGCCGGGGGGCCCTCGATAAAGACGAGCGGCTCGGCCGGGGGAAGCAGGGAAGCCAAGGTGAGTATTAGTTTTTTGTTTTTTTGGTCAAAAAAAACTATTACCTCCTTGGGAAGCCCTATCTAATACCTGCCCGTGGGAAGCCCTATCATTATACTGCCCCCGTGGGAAGCCCTATCTATCCTGCCTGTGGGAAACCCAATCGATAAAGCCTGCCTTGGGAAGCCCTTCATAATTTTCCTTTTTCCCGTGGGAACCCCTGGGTCATATGCCTGCCTTGGGAAGCCACATACCTGCCTGTGGGAAGCCCGTCCCGATAAAGCCTGCCGTGGGGAAGCCCTTTATATCCTGCCTGTGGGAAGCCCTTCAAACCTGCCGTGGGAAGCCCTTCTAGCCTCCTGTGGGAACCCTGTCGATATCCTGCCTGTGGGGAAACCCTTCATATCCTGCCCCGGGGAAGCCCCTTTATATCCTGCCTGTGGAAGCCCTTTGATATCCTGCCCTTGGGGAAGCCCTTCGATATCTGCCTGTGGGAAGCCCTTCGATATGCCCGCCTGTGGGAAGCCCTTCGATATGCCTCCTTGGAAGCCCTTCTATATGCCTGCCGTGGGGAAACCCTTCATACCCGCCTGTGGGAAGCCCTTTCTAATATGCCTGCCGTGGGAAGCCCTGTCATATCCTGCCTGGGGAAAACCCCTTTATATGCCTCCCGTGGGAAGCCCTGTCATATGCCTGCCTTGGGGAAGCCCTGTCTATATCCTGCCTGTGGGAACCCTTCTTAAAACCTGCCCGTGGGAAGCCCGTCATATCCTGCCGTGGGGAACCCCCTTTCCCCTAATGCCCCCTGTGGGAACCCTTCTATATCCTGCCTGTGGGAAGCCCTGCTAATTCCCCCCTTGGGAAGCCCTGTCATAGCCTGCCTGTGGGAAGCCCTGTCCCCATACCTGCCTGTGGGAAACCCTGCTATATGCCTGCCTGTGGGGAAACCCGTCAAAGCCGCCCGTGGAACCCCTTTTATATGCCCCGCCTTGGGGAAGCCCTGTCTATATTCCGCCTGTGGGAAGCCCTGTCATATGCCCGCCGTGGGAAGCCCCTTTTATTACCCCCTGTGGGAAACCCTGTCCCATGTACTCCCGTGGGGGAAACCCCGCTATGAAGCTGCCTGTGGGGGAAACCCTTCTATGTCGCCTGTGGAAGCCCTTCTATGTAGCTCCGTGGGAAGCCCCGTCTATGTAGCTCCTGTGGGAAGCCCTGTCTATGAGCTGCCTGGAAAACCCTGTCTAGTAGCTGCCTGTGGAAAAAGCCCCCCGTCATTAGCTGCCGTGGAAAGCCCTTTTATGTACCCGCCTTGGGAAACCTTCTATGTACTGCCTGGGAAAGCCCTGTCTATGTAGCGCCTGTGAAAGCCCTTCTATGTAGCTGCCCTTGGGAAAACCCTGTCTATTAGCTGCCTGGGAAACCCTGTCTATATAGCTGCCTGTGGGAAAGCCCTACCTCTTTTGGGGAAGACCAACAGCTTAAACCTGCCTGTATGGGCCCAAACTAGCTATATACCTTCCTGTGTGGCTTTTTAAATATATTCCTGCCTTAGGAGCCCAAATACAAAAACCTGCCTGTTGGACCTTAAAATACCTGCTTGAGGGGGGCTGTATCTACTAATACCTGCTTAGGGGGGCTGTACCCATCAAAATTCCCGCCTGTGGGGAGCTGACCCATCTATTACCTGCCGTTGGGGAACCCCTTTTTATATCCTCCTGTGGGAAGCCCAAACTATTCCTGCCTTGGGGGGCCCTATCTATAGCTGCCTGTGGGGGGCCTATCAATACCCTGTGGAAAACCCCATATACCTGCCTTTGGGGAAACACTTATCCTCCTGTGGGAAACCCCCATCTATATCCTCCGTGGGAAGCCCATCTAAAGCCTCCCCGTGGGGAAGCCCCATCTATATGCCTGCCTGGGGAAGCCCATCTATATGCCTGCCTGTGGGAAGCCCTACTATATGCCTGCCTGTGGGAACCCACTGTATGCCTGCCTGTGGGGGGCCCTATCTGATGCCGCCTGTGGAAAGCCCCCCACTGTATGCCTGCCTGTGGAACCCCATCGGGGCCCGCCTGTGGGAACCCCATCTGTAGCCTGCCTGGGAACCCCACTGTATCCGCCTGTGGGGAAACCCTATTTTGTATGCCCGCCTGTGGGAAGCCCATCGATGCCTGCCTGGGGAAGCCTATCGTATGCCTGCCCGTGGGAAGCCCTATCTGTATGCCCGCCTGTGGGAACCATCTGTATGCCTGCCTTTGGAACCCTACTGAGCCGCCTTGGGGGAAACCCTATCTGTATCCCCCTGTGGGAACCCATCTGATGCCCGCCTGTGGAAGCCCTCGATCCTGCCGTGGGGAACCCATCGATGCCTGCCTGGGGAAGCCCTTCTGTATGCCCGCCGTGGGGAACCCTGTCTTTTTGCCCCGTGGGGAAACCCTTCTTATCCTGCCTGTGGATAGCCCCCGTCTATATACCTGCCTGGGAAAGCCCCAACTAGCTAAATACCTGCCGTATGGAGCCCCCAACTAGCATATTCCGCCTGTATGGACCCTAAATACTATAAACCCCGCCTTTTTGGAGCCTTTTAGCTCCCCTCAAGCAGGTATATTTTTTCTATCATATACCTGCTTTAGGGGGGTGACCAACTATATACCTGCCTGTGGGAGCTGTAAACTAAATAACCGCCTGTGGGGAGCTGTACCTATCTAATTCCTGCCGTGGGGGGCTGACCTATCTATATTCCTGCCTGGGGGACCCGTTCCTATCTATATTCCTGCCTGAGGGCGCTGAAAAAAACATATACCTGCCGTGGGGGGGCTTTCAAATACCCTGCCTGGGGAAAATAAGAACACTGCCTCGTGTGTATAATGGTCTGGATATGGCAACTCTCCTCGTGCCGTCTTCAATAAACATATATCATTCCGACCAAGGTAAGCAGTAAAACTCACGTTTATTAACCATCTTCATTCAAGTAAAAACCGTCGATCAGACATACTTGTATTCTATTCGATCTGCAACAGCAGTATCCACGGGCAGTGAAAGTTCAGTCCAGCTTAGTATCATGCAGCCGCATGTAGCTAGTGAGCGCAGTATGGACAGGGGCCGTCACCCTCCAGCGGAAGCGGCGTTTCCGGCGGAGTAGGGCGGTTATATAGTGTAGAATAGTATTTGTGGAAAACCGCCAGGATATCCTCCGGTGGTTGAGCAACCCACCGAGTTCTTGATGAAAAGAACGAGTAGGGAAGTTCTTTTTTTCCCTGAGTGCACGGGCCAGGAATTTGCCTGGTTTGTCCAGGTATAAAAGGAACTGGAGCACATTTGACGATATTTATTATGTCTGTTTTCCATTAATTTAAGTATTTTGTGACGCGTCTGGTTGAGGGCTCTCAGGTCCGACTCCAGGCCCGATGATTTATGAAGAGTTTTCAGTGAGGCTAGCTGTTCCATAAGGGATTGAAGTCTGGAGGAGGCTCTCGCTTAAGGTGCGCTCCGTGCTTTATTAGAATTCCTCTGAGCGTGCACTTCATGGCCTCCCATTGAGTTTGTGGGGAGGTAGGATCAGAGTGGTGCGTTAGAGCGAACGTGTCGATCGAGCGCTACAGATCCACTAAGCAAAGGGAGTCTGACAGTAACGATTCGTTCAATTTCCACGCAAAAGCGGAACGACACTAACTTGGAAGGGCAAGGTCGCAGTGGATAGGGGTGAGGTCCGAATGAAGGATACTGTTCACAGAGGCAGTCATCACATAGTGGAGAAGGGAGTGCTGTGGGAGAATGTAGTCGATGCGGGTGTAGGAGTTGTGAGGAGAGGAGTAAAAAGTATAGCTTTGTCATTTGAGTGTAATAGTCTCCAAACATCCACCAACTGCATATCGTGAAGCAGTTTCTTTACTTTATTAAGGGTATAAAAGGCCACTGATGAGTGACCTGTGGAAGTGTTCAGTAGAGGGTTCAGGGTCAGGTTCAGATCTCCGCACAACATGATCTGCCCCTGGGCAAAGCAAACCAGGTTGTCCAGGGTCTTGGCTAAAAAGGAAAGTTGGCTTGTGTTAGGGGTCTATATATTCGCCAGGGTGTGGACTTGGCCCTGTAGACTAAATTTTACAAACAAGACCCTGGCGTCTTCGTCGCAAAAAGTTTCGAGAATTGAAATAGGGAGTGACTTGTGGAAAAAAATGGCCACACCCTTAACCTTAGCAGACGAGCTGCTGTTATGGCACCAGGCAGGGAAATATCTGTTATGGTAAGATTGGATGTGGGAGGAGAGGAGATGAGTTTCCTGAAGACAAACTATCTGTGATTTTTGTTTATGTAAGTGATTCAGAATTTGTGATCTTTTTTTTTTGGGGGGGGGTGGGGGAGTTAAAACCCTTAACGTTAAGGGATGTTAGTTGGAGATCAGCCATAAGGCTGTATAATTAGGACAAAAGCATCAAAGCCCCTCGAAGTCAGAAATCACAGTGCCACTTGAGCTGAGCTGAGGAACCAAGTAGAAACTTTTAACAACCAGTAAACCATAAAGAACTTAGACCTGACAAAGAGTCCAAAAGACTAAAACATGCAGGTATTTGATTGCTGTGGCCATTTGGTATCCACAAAGGGCTACTACTATAGGGGGGTCCAACTGTAGGGGGACAAAGAAAAGAAAAAAGGATACACTACGATGCTCCACAGTGTGCAAACCTCTTGAGACTTCTATACTGCGGAGTGGGTGGCTGTGTCCCCCTCAGGAGATTGATGTGGTGAAGAAAGGAGAGAGAAGGAAAGGGAAGACGGCGGAGGAGAGGGAGGGTAAGGAAGGGAGGGAGAAGAGAAAAGGGACGTAGGGGGAGAAAGGGACAAGGGGGGAGGAAAGAGTAGGTATCCCGAGTGGGACGGTACCCAAAAGCGTAAGGACACTTCAGGTGATACTTTGACCTTAATATCATAACGGATGAGAAAATCAAAGGTAAGTGAGCCAGAAATCTGTGATCTCTTGTGAGACTGTTGATGCCCATCCCAAGTAAATGACGGTAAGGCACGTCGTGTCTCGTCTTAGGAGGAGTAACTCAAGTTCAGGATCTCTGACCACCGGAACGAAATGTCTATAGAGACTATGAATGCTCAGATGGTGTTCGAAGTATGTCAAATGGAGATGGTAAAACAAGGGACGGCAGGCAGAATCTTGCCAATGGAGTGAATAATAGATCAGCGGTGTGATCTCACTCTGGAAGGCTGGCTATTAGGACTACCTTGGCGACGTCAAACTCTCTGGGATTTCAGAGTGATCAGTTGAAAACACAAGCGTTGGTTTTCTTGGAGAGGGGGTCTCACAACAGATGAGTCAACAGAGGACGCCGAGGACCAGTCCAGCAGGGCCACATCTGGGAGGCCAAGAGTGGAAATGAAAGTTGGCAAGTCCTCCGGGGAGCGGATGAGTAGCCCATCTTGATGTTTGACTTGTAGAGAAAACGGGGACCCCATCTGTATGAAATGTTGCTCGACTGGAGAGCAGACAGGAGAGGCTTGATTGCCGCCCTTATTCGGAGGGTGCTCCTAGAGAGGTCTGGGAACAGGCCCAGTTTAAGGCCCTCGTATTCCACCTGTTGCATTAAGCGGGCCTTTCGCATAATCTCTTCCTTGATTTGGGGTAAATGGTGGATCCGACAGTAAAAAATCTCCGAGGGGTTTGTCTGTGGGTCCCGGGGGGAGCAATTTCCCCGTAGGTCCGTAAACTCGATTAAAAGGTCCCCTCCTGGTCTTCCAAATATGTTTTTGAAAACAAAAAAGGCCAGGTGGGATTCAGATCTCCAGGTTTAAAAAGGTTTTTTGGGAGACCTCGAACCTTACATTGTTTTGTCCCGTTTTGGGGTTTTTCCAAAACCACTTGAAGTTGAAGGGGTGATGGGGGTCTCTTTTCGGCCAAAGAGGCTTGCAGGTTGGATCTAATATTGGTGGTTTTAAATTTAAGGGCTTTTTAAAGGGGATTGCACCCCCAACTTGGGAGATTCGCCAAAATTCCCCCTGGACCGGACCTTAAAGGGCCTGCTTTCCCGGCCCCCTTTTGCAATTTCTTGAGCCAATAGCTGCATGTCCGGGTTGGGGGGAAAAAGGTTAAAAAAAGGGCCCTCAAATTTTTGGGGGGGGTGATTCCAAATGTTAGGCAATCCCCGGCATCCCCAGGGGTGAAGACAGGGTGTCTTTGGGGGTTGGAAGCCCCCGGGTGAAATTGAGGATGGGAGGCAACAAAATCCGACACTTTGCTGGGCGTAAGGGACTGCCTCCCCAGGTTGGGAAGGGGGTTCGGGGGCTCAAGCCCAAAAGAGGTTTTTCCCTCCCGCACCAAACCTCTGTAAAAGGGCCCCTGGGTTTTTCCCTGCAGAAAATCCCCGCGGGTCAGGACGGACAGGGGGCACACAAAGTCCCAAGGGCAGATGGTCTAGGGAGGGGGCGGAAAACCCCCCCCTCCGGGGGGTTTCCCCCTGCCGCCGGCCCCAAGTAGGTTTTGGCCTTCCCCTGTTTGGGCTGGGTTTCCAAAAAAAGGCATGTGTAAAGAGCTGGGGGTAAACACCCTCAATCCCCCCTGCGGGAACAGGTGAAAAAGGGGGGGGGGGGGGGGGGGGGGGGGGCTCCCCATGGGGCTGAAGGAGATTGTCCCCCTGGAGGGAGAAACTCGGCCCCCATTTCCAATGTTCCCCGAAAAAAAACACCCCCGTTACTTTTTTGGGTTTTGGGGGGGCTCCCATGTTGGGGCCCCTGGGAGGCCATCCAAGGGGTCCCTTTGGGGTGAGTGGGTGGGCCAGGCGAGGGGCTTTTCCCAAAACTTGGGGGTTTTCCCCCGGTTTTTGGGTTTACATCCCCCCTGTGGGGGTCCAACCCCGACCATTAGGAACCTGCGGGGCAACTCGACCAATCTGGGTCCGTGTTGGTTTCCCGAATAAGGCCGGGGGAAACATGCGGCCACGAGTCCGAAAAAAATTGGGGCCCCCCCGGTTGGGAAAAGAGCTAATTTTGGGGGGGGGGAAAAAGGGTTTGTCTTCCACCCCTTTTCCACCCCTTTGGGAAAAACCCCCCTGGGGTTTGGGGGGCAAATTAAAGTAAGGGCCCCGGTTGAAAATTTCCCCCTTCAGGAAAACGTCCTTTCCGGGGGCCCCCCCAAAAGGGCCCCAAAGCGGGCCCCCCCCTCCCGGGAAAAAGGAGCATGGGGGGAAAAAACTGGCCCCTTCCCCCTCCCAAAACTGCCCCCCGGGGCCCCCAAATTCCCCCCGACTGCTTGGGCTAAATCCTGGTGTGGGGTCAAAACCGTCATTCAATGAAAATCCTTTGTACATTTTAAATATTTGTGTATGTATATATTTATTTTTAATTTTTTTTCAATTTTTGTTATTGTTTCTCTTGTTTTCCCCCAAATGACATGTTTGAAAAAAAAGATTCAAAGAAACCCAAAAAGTTACCCTCTATTGTCACCAAAAAAAACCTTATCCGTAATTTTTCTGGAGGGGCCCTTTGGGGCTTAATATAAAATTATTAAATTTCCACAGCCTTAAAAAACAGAGTGTGTCTAAAATTAAACAAAAAATAGTTTTTTTAAAGGGGCCCAACCTAATAAAAACAACAAAACCACGAATTTCTTGAAAAAATCCGGGAAAATGCCCAAAATTTAAAAACCCTTTTTTTAAAACCAAAAGTTTTACTACAGTTATTTTTTAAAACCATGAAAAAAAGTACAAAATGATATACCCTTACTAATAAATGGAAAATATTGGGATTAAACAGCAAGTGTTTAAAAAATTTAAAAAAATTTTTTTCAGACTGCTTAAAATGCTACCAAACTTTTTCTCTTTTGACCAAAAAAAAGTTGTTGTTTGTGTGGCTTTGCCTCCCCAAAAATTTGGAATAAAAAGGGATCTAAAGGTAATCTGTATCCCAAAAAGTATAAAAAAAAAAAAAACCCCTTCAGCTTAGGAAAAAACAAAAAACCTTTAAAAAACTTTTGGGCCCTTTATTCCCGTCTCAGAATAAAGGGAGAATTTTTTTGTTTTATTTTTGAAAACAGTTAAAAAAATAACGAAAGCTTTATGAATTTAGCATCATGCAGAAAAATAAAGACCTGCAAAATAAGGGGCCCTATGCATTGGGATTATGGTTTTACAAATTTTTTCCCCCACCAAAAAAATTTTTAAAAAAATTTTTTTTTTACAAAATTTATGAAAATAAACTAGAGTAAAAAGGTACCAAATTTTTGGGAAAAACCCCGCTTCCCGAAAAAAAAAAAAAAAAAAAAAAAAACTAGCCCCATAAAAGTCTAAATTTTTAGGTGGAAAATTAAAAATTTTTTACAATTTGAATGGTGGGGAAAAAGGGAAAAAATAAAAAGCAAATGGGGAAAAAACAAATCGCTGGGGTCAGGAAAGGTAAAATAACTCCCCCCTTTCCCTTTAAATTTTAAAGTTTTGTTCAATTTAGGTTTTTTTCTTTTTCTGGTTTTTAAAACCCTTTAAACAAATGTTTTGTTCAAAATTTTTAATTTTTAATTTTTTGAAAGAGAGGTTTCCCCAAAACCCCGGCGATAAACGTTGCCTACCTGTGCGCAACCCCCTTATAAAGCCGGGGTTTTTGACAATTTTTTCCCCTGGTAAAAAACGTTTCTTCTGACAACACTCTGGGGCCCCCAATTTTCCCTCTTTCATTTTTCTTTCAAAAAGTTTTCTATGAATTTTTATCCCAATTTAGGGAATTTGGGGTTTGCAGGGGCAGTAACGCCCCGGAAAAAACAAAACCTGCCAAAAAATGTTTTTGTTTAAAAAACCCCCCCCTTACGTATCTCCACTAAGGTGGGCTTTTCAATTTAATTTGGGAAAAAAAATGGGCCCCCACAAAAGCCTAAGAGGGCCTTCCCAAAAACCCAAAAAAAAAAAGCCTTATTCCCACTTTAGGGGCCCTTTTTTGTCATATCTCCACCCAAGCCTCATCTTCCACAAACTCCTCTGTAATATATTATCCACATCTGTGTTGTGTACTTTACAGAGTTTAATTTTTAATGTTTTCCCCATTCTCACGGGTCATTTAAATCAGTTGGGCTAAAATTTATTTTTTTTAAAAAAAGGGTAATATAGCACAAAAAAAAGGCTGATGACATAATTTGGGTGGGAGCATTTAAATGAAAGGAAAAGTTTTTGGGGGGTTATTCATTTAGTGAGAGACCCCTTGAAAAGAACATTTCAGTAGTTTTAAGGGGGTTTTAAAAGGGGCTTTTTTTTTTCATTATTTCTTAAAATGCCAAACCCTTTTTTTTTCCCTAATTCCCTTTTCTTTTTTAATTTCCACAGAGTTTTTTTTTTTCCAACAGAAGGGGCTGTGGGAGTTGTGGGTCCAGAACTCCTTTTCCCCTTCCCGGGTGCAGGGGGAGCCCAAACAGAAGGGCAGAAAACCTGTTTCCAGGGGTAGTTTGGGAAGGGCCCCCAAAAAAAGAAAAAAAAGAACCTGCCAAATCTCTCCATTCATTTCACACACAACCATGGGGGAACAGGAGTACGTGGACTCCTGTTCTTGAAGTGTGGGGGCCTGCAAACCCAATCATCCATTAAAAAAGGCAAAAAAACCTGCTGTAAACCAAAAATATAAAAAATAAGAATATCCTTTTCACCTAAATAATTCAAGATATTCTTTAAAAATTTTTTTCTTTCTTTTTTTTATTCCCTTTTGCAAAAAACAAAAAACCCCGACTTATAGAGACCAAAACCCTTTTCCAAAAAAGACTACTGTTTCCCAAAATAAAATCCAGTGGATTACTTGCTTGGGGGTAGCTGGGTTTTTACCCAGGGAAACCCAATTTTTCTTAAACGGTTCTCCCCCGGTAAGAAAATTTGGGGGAAGGGGAAAAAACAATTTTAAATCCAAAACCCCCCTTCTCCAAACACCCGCCCCCAAATTCCCCCTTTCGTGAAATTTTTTGATGGGTTTTTTTAGGTAATTGGGGGGCCCCTTGGGGCCGATGAAAATTTTTAGAAAACGTTTGCTTTAAAACAGAGGTTTGTCAAAATAAGGAAAAAGCCAAAGTTATAAAAATTAAGGGGAAGAGGGGTCAGAAACCAAACCCACATGCTTGCTGGTTTATTTGTATCCAGTTGTTTAAATATTTTGACCATAGTTTAAGGTCCTTTTCCCTTTAAAAAAACTTAAATTTTGTGTGGTTAAAAAAAAAACCAAAAAATTTTGGGACCCAAAATTTTAAAAAAAAACCCAAAAATTTTATGCTAACGTTTTAATTTTTGTTTCAAATTTTTGAATCATTGTTCCCTTTTAAAAGGGAAATTAAAAAAAGAAAAGAAAAATAAAGGTAAATTTTTTTTCTAGAAGGTTTTTTTTTTTTTTTTTTTACATAAAAAAGGGAAAAACTTTTAAAAACTTTTTAGATTTAAACCTTTTTTTTTTTTTAAAAAATAAAAAAATTAAAAAATTTAAAAAAAATTTTGGAAAAATTAAAAATTTAGGGGCTGTTTTGGGGGATTTCCCCCTTTTTTTTGTGTTAAGGCCATTAAATAAATTTAGAAAAAAAGATTTGTTTTCTTAAAAAAAAAAAAAACCTAAAAAAAAAAATCCTTTTTTTTATTCCCCTTCCCCAAAAAAAAAAAAAAAAAAAAAAAAAATTCCAATATTTCCAGGCCTAAAAAAAAACGGCCCCCCCCCCGTTAAAAATCCCCCCCCCCAAAGCAAATAAAACCCCCCCCCAAAACCCCCACAAATTAAATAAAAAAAAAGTAAAACCCCCCCCCCCGTATGAAGGGGTATGGTTTCTGCCATTGTTAAAAACCCGCACAAAAAACCAAAAAAAATAAAAAAAGAAAACCGGGCCAAAAGACCCACCAAAAAACCAAAAACCCCCCCCAAAAGGGCCGGGCAAAAAAATTCCAAGTAAAAAAATTATTCCCCAAAAAAAGGAAAAAAAAAAACCCAAAACCCCGGGGGGAAAAGACTTCCAAAAAAAAAAAACAAGGGCAACCCGGGAAGCCACTGGGGAAGAAAATTCCCCCAAATTTCAAAACCCCCTTTTTTCCTCCCCCTGTCAAACGTTAAGGGGTTAACTAAAAACCCCAAACCTCCAAAACCCCTACCCGGGGGGCCCCCCTGGGCCCCCCCAACCCAGGCCCCCCCAAAAACCCCTGGGGTTTGGGGTTTAATTTGGCTGAGGGAAAAACCGGGGGAAAACAAGGCCCGGCAGGACCCCAAAAAAAGTTTCCGGGAAAAACGGGGGCCCAAATTTAAACCCCCCATGGGAGCCCCAATTTTCCCCCACCCCGACAGCTGGGGGGGGAAAAAACCCGGGAAACCAGCCGGCCCCTTCCCCCCCTTTTTAATTTCTTCCCAAAAAGGGGGGCTCCCCCTAGCAGGGCCCCCCCCTGGGGCAGGGTTCCCCCTGCCCTTCCGTTAACCCGTTGGGGCGATTACCCCCCTAATCCGGGGTTTGGAAAATCCCCCCGCAGGGGCCCCGCCCGGCTTTTTTCCCCCGCACCCTCCCCCCCCCCAGCCCCCCCCCTGGTCCCCGGGCCCAGCCCAAATTTTCCCTGCCCCGAGGGGGGGTGGGTGGGCCCGCAGCTCCCCCTGAGCTTTTTGCCAAATGCGCAAACCCAGCAAAAGGGGGAAACCCCGTGCCGCCATGGGGGGTCAGCAACCCCCCTATGGGCCCCCCCCCGCGGCAAACGCTCGCCTCCATAATGGGACAGTCCTTTTAAACTCCCTAAAATGTGAGTTTGGGGATCTAACATGGACGCTTCCCTGAATTGGGCTTCAGAAGGCCCATTTGAGGGTTATCATTGAGGGTGACGAGCTTGATTACCAGGATGCGTCAGCCCAGGAGCCAACACGATGCAACCCTCTGGAGGATGCCTCCACCTCTCATACTCCTCTGAGACTCTCCAGAGGGACTCAGTTGTAAACAGACAGCTGCATACTGATGCTGCTACCCTTCATCTCCGGCACGGAACCCTTCCCCAGCTAACTCACCTAGCCGCGGAATGGGGCTCCCCTCAGGCTTCGGCCGAGCATGTCACCCACATTTGAAAAGACACTGCTCCTTTACAAGCAACGCAGATATTGCCCCTTCCTGCACCAGCAAAGGTCGACTTCGCTGCAATTATCACTGAGGTCGCATCTCCCAGCCACATGAGAGCCTCCCTGGAGGGATTGAAGAGAACCTGCCCTCCCCTCCTGGTTTCTGACAGAGACTTGGAACAGACCAGGGAACAAGCGCATCTCAACTGTTCAAGAGACAACCTGGGTCTCTAATCCAGGATCCCCAACGTGGGTCAGTAGCCCTCGCCACACAGCTGTGGCCTCACCTCCACAGGCGCAGGACAACTTCATACCTCAACGAAGTGATGAACACCCACCCTCAGTCCTACCCTCTCCAGACGTAACATTTCAGGCCTTGGCATCACATCCAGAGTTGCAAACGTTGCTCTCTCTTCTTCCATCAAAATCGGACTTGCAGAAACTAGGCCGAGACCTACGACATGCGCCAGGATCTGCAGCCGGTCCAGACAGCTGTAGAGGAGCTGCAACAGAAATGTCACCATTTAGAGCAGGCATCCTCAAACTGCGGCCCTCCAGCTGTTGGGAAACTACAACTCCCATCATTCCCTCTGTTTAATGGGTTTTTATAAATGCATGATGGGAGTTGTAGTTTCCCAACAGCTGGAGGGCCGCAGTTTGAGGATGCCTGATTTAGAGAGTACACAAGACTCTACAACCATCGCAATAACAAGTCTTCAACATTGCTGGCCGATCAGATTGAGCGTCATAATCAGCTAGCGTCTCGATGACCTGGAGAACCACAATTAGGCTGCGCGGCCCCCCCCCCGGGAAACGGTGCCCCTTCTGAACTGATCCTGACTCTTTCTAAAATGTTCAACTATATTCTGGGCAGACCTGTCGACACTTTCATAGAGTGTGATCGAGCTCACAGGGCCCTGCGCCCTCAGAGTCAAGATCCTTCCAACCCGAGAGATATAATTTGCAGGATTCACTATAACATTAAGAAGGAAATCCTGAGGAAAGCTCGCCTCATAGGCACTAAAATTGGACTTTACCCTGACCTTTCAAGGCGAACCCTGAGAATGAGATCTGCCCTCAAACCTCTGCTCACTATTCCCCAAGATCGTCATATTCAGTATCGGTGGGGCTTCCCATTCGCTCTTCAAGTGAAGCATGGAGACTCTATGGTGACCCTCCGATCGCCGCCTGACCTGCAGACCTTTCACTCTGCCCTGGACATGCCAACTGTGGATCTTCCTGATTGGTACAATGCTGTCGACCCGACTGCACCAGGTCCATCTTCCACCAAACATCGGATGACTCACCGCTAATCTTCCACCACTTCCCCGAAGTCCCAGCGTCCGAACCGGCGAAGAAGAGACCCGGGAGCATCCGTTTCGCATATTGTTGATCTGTTACAACCAGAACTCTGTTTTTTCTTTCCCTTTTCCTTTCTCTCCTCGGGGTCACGTGACCTGTTTACGAATTCTCCCAAAGTTTGTTAGCTTGTAATCTTCTTTCACGGTGCTAGGTGTTGCTAAGATATGATGTTTGTATTGATGGTTTTTTTTTTTAATGATGCCTAACACCCTTTGCCTTTCAGATTAGCACTCCTGCCAATCGGAGCTCTTATGGTATTAGCTATATTTATGCTGTACAAGCTTTCCTTGCGGGTAAACCATGTCGGCCCCCCAATGCCGTTCTGGTTCTTTTTGACCATTTTGCATTGCTGGTCTATCGCAGCTCTGTGGCTGCCCTTCTGTGTTTTTTTTGTATTCTGGTTTCATAGGCCGCGTTGGTCTTTTTTTGTTCTCCCTTTTTTTTCTCCCACTTTCCCCAGCCAGTTGGGGTCGGCCCCTCTGTTACTCTCCTGCCTCATCTTAGTATTCTCTCTTGGGTGCTCACTAAGTTTTTTGGATTCACACTGAGGGTTACATCCCTTAACGTTAAGGGCTTAAACTTACCCGAAAAACGGTCAAAACTCTTTTTTTCACCTACACAAGCTGAAATCTCATATCATATGCCTGCAAGAGACACACTTATTATGAGAGCAGGAGCAGATTTTGCAGAGCAAATACTACCCTGCCTGGTACCATAGCAGCAACCCTACCCAGAAAACAAAAGGAGTGGCTATACTCATTCATAGATCCTGGTGGGAGGGATTCCACCTTCTTCTCGAATCCCCACCAATTATATAGTAGCATTGATTATATCTTTACCCAGCACACTCTTCTTCCCTTTGTAGCAAATACTAAGATAGACGTCATGCTTCATTCTGACCATGCTCCTATACACTGTGACCTTGACTTGCCGCAATACAAACACCTTCCGTCTTCCTTGAAGCTTAACGAGAGCCTCTTGCAGGATGCTTTTTGCGTGAAGGAGCTCCAAACTTCTATCACAGACTTCCAGGACCATCACAGGGAGGACCAGACAACTCCCCAGATCCAGTGGGAGGCATTGAAGTGCCTCATGAGAGGGGTAATGATAAAACATGGTGCTCGGCTGAAACGCGAGGCTGCGAGTAAGCTCCAGTCGCTACTGGCGGAGCTCCATTCTGCAGAATCCGCTCATAAAGCCTCGGGATCTGATTCGGACCTAAGAATTTTGCTCAAACTGTGTCATGAGTTGCTGGCACTTATGGAGCGTAAGCACAATCGCTATCGACAGATACGTGAGGCAGGGTTCTACGAATGGAGCAACAAGCTGGGTAGGTACTTGACTAGGGCATTAAGGGAAAAGAGAGCCTCTCTATTTGTCTCTCAGATTAAAACGGCAGATGGGCGATTGGTACATTTGACCGATGACATACTGACAGCCATCCACGAGTACTATTCGAAACTTTACAACCTCCCTGGCCCGACCCAACGACCTGCCGGTTCAGGATCTACTCCCACTCTACAAGAATACCTTCAGCGTACGGCCCACCCTGCTCTTTCTAGCGAGGTTGCCAACTCTCTGGAAACACCCTTTTCCCCGCAAGAGCTCCAAATGGCTATTGCCTCTCTACCTGCTGGTAAGAGCCCAGGCCCAGATTGCTTTACTGCCAAGCTTTATAAGGTATTAAAGGAGAAATTAACCTCCCCAATTCTGCTTAGTTTCAATTCCGTTTCCCACTCTTCTCCCTTTGCCCTGGATTTCCTCAAAGCCCACGTCACGGTCATTCCCAAAGATAGTAAGGATCCAGCCTTGTGTCAGAGCTATCGTCCAATTTCTTTAATTAACACGGATGCCAAAATCTTTGCCAAATTGATTGCCCTGTGACTAAACCCCCTTCTAAGTGGTCACATCCACCTAGATCAGGTGGGCTTCATTCCTATGAGAGAAGCGAGGGACAATACTCTCAAAACCTTCACCTTAATTAATCACGCCCGTAGGTCTAGAATTCCCTGCATGTTACTCTTTAGATGCGGACAAGGCTTTTGACCGGGCTGACTGGCCCTTCCTCTCAGAGGTCCTATCTTCCATTGGCATAGGCCCAGTCCTTCATGATAAGATTCTCGCTCTCTATCGTCATCCTCAAGCACAGGGTTAATGGGTCGCTTTCCGTTACGTTCTCCATACGCAATGGTACCAGGCAGGGTTGCCCTCTATCTCCTCTCCTGTATGCTCTAGTCATGGAGCATTTGCTTCAAGACATCCACATGACCACCTTCATTCGCGGAATAAAGTGTGGCACGCTTGAAGTGAAATGTTCAGCTTTCGTGGATGATTTGCTGCTGTATGTTACAGAGCCCCTTGTCTCTCTTCCCTCCGATCTTCGGGTGCTAAACAACTTTGGGTCGTTCAGCAACCACAAAGTGAATATAGCCAAAAGTGTGGCTTTGAACATTACCCATGGATCGACTTAAGGAAATGTTTCTTTCTCATGGGCATCTTCTATTAAATATTTGGGAATTAATATCCCGGCGGACCCTGATAGGATATTTGATCTTAATTTCCCTCCTCTTTTTAACTCAATGCGAGTCTACCTTTCCAAGTGGGACAAAACAGATTTCTCATGGTTGGGCCGAATCAATATTGTAAAGATATAAAGATGAATGTCCTACCTCGGTTATTGTACTTGTTCCAGACTATACCGGTCCTTCTCTCTATAAGCCTTTCTTCTGCTCATTGCATTATCCGATTATGCGTTTTGTCTGGGCGCAAAAACATCCTAGGGTTTCCAGAACTATACTGATGAAACCTAAAGCGGAGGGTGGGCTTTCGGTCCCAAACTTTCAGGCCTATTATATAGCGGCGTCCATGATAAGAATCTTGGACGGCTTTCATAACTCTCAGACTAAGTATTGGGTTCAAATTGAAGCTGAACTATATGGCTCACCAACAGCTTCAATCCCCTGGCTCACTCCTCTGTGGCTCCCCAAAAAATGTCTGGTATCTTTCCCCCTCATTGTTCAAATAGTAGCACGAACACTTAGATCTTATCTTTCCTCTATGCCCATTTTGAAACCCGTTGGGCCACTCACTACTCTCACTGGGAACCCTGGAATCCCAGAGGTACTAAGGACTGTGGGACTTGGTTTAGGAGGGATAGGGGATTTGGGGTTCTGAGAGATGTGTATTGCGATGGTGCGGTTAAAACGTATTCGCCATTGAAAGCTGATCTCCAGTGTCCTAAGTTCTCGAGATTGCACTATTAACAACTTAGCAGCATGTGCTCAGCCTGTCATGTGCCTTTTGCATTTAATAGAGCTCTCTCAGCTTTTGAAGTTGATGTTTTCGACTGCCATTCTCCACGCACTTTTTATCTAGGACCAATGGCCTGATGACACAGGTAGTATCATCTTCTAAACTCCACTTCCAAATAGCATGGGAAAGGGAGTTTTCTATGGAGCTTTCCGAAGAAGAGTGGAGCCAGGCATTCACTCTGGCTTGCAGGACTTCGGTTTCCATAAAAACCCAAGAACTAAATTATAAGATTATTTCCTGTTGGTATAGGGTTCCTTTGCTGTTACATACTCTCTACCCCTCTGTCAACCAATTTGTGTTGGAGATGCCATAAAGAGGAAGGAACGATGCTGCATATTTGGTGTACATCATTGCAAATCTTTTGGACTAAGGTAATCCATATAATTGACCTGATCACGGGAGAAAAGCTGGACAATGACCCGATTGTTTTGCTCTTCATGTTAGTCCGGGGCTCTCCCTGATCCCTCAAAAAACTGATTAATAACCTTTTTGCTGAATGCTGCAAAGACAGTTATCCCTAAACTATGGCGCTCCACAACACCTCCCTCTCTTACGGCCTGGTTTGAGGAGATCCATAGACTCTGTAGATGGGACGAGATACGTGGCGACTCATTATGAGATGGTGTAACTTTCCTTAAGATATGGGACGACTGGTTTAACTTCTGTAAGTCCGACCATAATGCCAGATTCTGTTAGCTTGTATTTATATTGTCTGACATTGACCGGTCTGTAGCTCTGGTGGGGGATGGTGGGTTCCTGACTCCGACTGGCGGTTTCCTGTACCCCGTCCTCCCTTTTTATTCTGCCCTAGTTTTGATTAGTTGCCTATTTGGTTGATGGTCGTTCCTACTGCAGCTTTCTTCTGAGGCGCTCAACAGTAGTAAAGGGAAAGATAGAGCCGTTAGCAGGATAATGTATTAGTCTGATTAGACGTGTTTTAGAGATATAATAATTCTGGTTTGGACCATACTGCTACGTTGTTTCCCCCTTTTTTTTTCTCTCTCTATCACAAGATGGGGGACAGGATGTTTTTTGAGCCTGTTGCCCTCAACTGTAATGGACTATGTGCTCACTGACTCCTTGATCTCTAGTTGTGTGCTTCAAGTTGAGATTATGTGTTTCCCTGTTTTCCTAACTTGATTATCTGTGATATGGACTGTGTTGCTATTCTATCCCATGGACTCATATAATGCCGTAAGAATTGTGGTTATTGTGTGTTCTCCTACTACCATTGTCAATAATGCATACTGGTTTGTACCATCTATTTGCTCTTTTTCAATAAAGTTTTTTCTTAAATGTGAAAAAAAAGTACACCATGCAACCAATAGCAAGATTGGATGAAAGAAAGAGAAGATGAAGAAAGCAGAAGGAAGAGGACAAGTAAGGACGTAGTTTCACCTGCGGAAGTGTTTGCAGTATTGCAAGCAGAGTTATGGCAATATTTTTTGATGGGCAAAAAGACAGGACACTGGTGAGGGAGAAAAGGGGAGACAAATAGTATAGTATAAACAAAATTGAAGAATACTACGTAATGATTGGTGAACCAGGAACTTTCTATCTGGGCCATTTAACACTGGAACAAGGCACAGGTTCTGCTATTCCTGATGAGTAGTGTTGAGCGAACCATTCGAGAAAAGGTTAGTTCGAGTGGAACTTTACATATTTTATGAACTCGAGCAGAACCGATCTTTTTACGGTAGATCAAGTAAATCTCGCGGTCGACACGCCATTTCTTACTTTCACTTTGCTTCTTCCTGTACTTTTGGTGCCAACCAATCAGTGCAGAAAAAAAGAGAAGTGTCCAAAAACGTCACCAGTGAGGGTGTAGGGATCTCATTGGCTGCTGAAATCACATGACCCTGTTCTATCTATTACACTGTATTTCCTGTTGAACGCCATTTCAACTTTACTCTCTGTACTGAACACACTGCACTCTGTGTCTGCATGCTCCAATGCGATGCAGGCACCCCATTTCACAACAATTTTATAAAGGAAAAGCTGCTCGTTAGATTAGTTGGGGGTGGGTGGACAGTAAGCTTAGGGAATTATGCACAGGAAAAGTTAGGGAGTTTTAGATTGCTGCTTGTATCTTTCACATATTCAGTCTGAGTGCCCAAAAGTGCATGTCTGCGGTTTTGGGTGTACAGCCAGAGGAGAAAACACGGTTAGCACAGTTGCAAATGATAGGGATTTAACAACAGTAGTGATTTGCTGTTTTGCTGCCAGGGCTCTTCCTTAAGACCCTGTTCAACAGATATTCCATTGAAAAAATTCTATTTCTAATCCTATTTGCAAATTATAGGGATTCAAGAACAGTTGTGATTTGCTGTGTTGCTTCCAGGGTTCTTCCATAAGACCCAGTTCAACAGATATTGCATTGAAAAAATTCTGTTTCTAATCCTACTTGCTAGTTGCCAATTGTAGGGATTCAAGAACAGTTGTAATTTGCAGTCTTTGGAGTGGAGTTCTTTAATAAGAGACCGTGAACAAATCTTTACATTTTTAATATTTATCTTTTTGAACATGGAGCGAACTAGAGGTGGTAAGCGAGTAAGGAGTGGCGTAGGGTATGGAGCTAGAGATATGAGACAAAGCACTCCTTCCAGTTCTCTGGACAACACATAAGCGAGCACATCGTTAGTCGCAGGACTGTCAGGCTTGTCATCACTTGGTCGGCTACCTGTGCTTCTCATTACTGAAGATCGGCACCAATCTGTTCTTCAGTGATTAACTCACCCTTCATCCAGCAGTTTTACCTTCTCCCTCTCAGTGAAGGGCACAAATATCATCATCATCAGTCCAACCTTAAGGCCAAATGTCACCCAGTAAACAGACCGCTTCAGATAATCCCTATTCTGAAGAGCACATTGACACGGCAGAAAACCATATCGGTCAGCAAAGCCTCGCAGTGCCTGTCGCTTCTAGACCGCAGCATTAGGATGTAGACTGTCATGAAGATGAAGACACCAGTGATGATGAAGACAATGTGGATCCAACGTGGTCTTTTCAGCATCAGCTGGCAAGCTCATAAATGGAAGAGGATGATGGGGTAGTGTCAGTGCAGGTCCGGCCTGAGAAAGGGAGAGGGCAGTCGCAACAGTCCGCTGACATTACTCCGCCAGCCGTGGTCAGTGGTGGCAGCAAGAACACCGCTTCTAGGTTTTCACTGTCGAAGAGGTCCAGGACCTGTGAATCCTAGGCCTTTTTCGATCAAGGCTCGGATTCGCCGAGTGACGTAATATGCCGGTTTGTTCAACGCGTCCGTAGAAGAAAGAATCTAAAGTGTTTAATCACCACGAGCATGAACAGGCACATGCATGTAAAGCATGAATTGCTGTGGATGAGTCACTTGGAGAAAAAAGGCCACACAGGTCCTGGGCTTCCAACCACTGTGACATCTTCTGCCTCCTCCTCCTCCGCCACTTCCAAGCCCAAATGATCCTCTGCTGATGATCTTCTGGAGCAGCATGAACAACCACCATTCCCAGTCCCTTGACACTGTTGGCCGATTCTCACCACTAGAAACAAAGTCTACACCTTCCCCCAGTGTGACCTGCACGCCGTACAGCAGCCAGTCCACCAGCCAGCCTTCTGTGTATCAGGTGTGGGAGCATAAGAAACGCTTTCACCCCAGCCACCCCAAAGCCAAAAGCCTGAATTGCCCGACTGTTGGCATTGGTAATGTTGCCTTTCCGCCTGGTGGACACAGATGGGTTCCACCACATCATGGCCCTAGTATGCCCCCAATATCAGAGGCCGAGCAGGCATTTCTTCACCAGAAAAGCTGTACCTGACCTGGCCCACCACTTTGTAGAAAAGATCTCCAGCACATTGGCTGCATCTGTGTCCACCAAAGTCCATCTCACGATAGTAGACACCTGGACTAGTAAGCATTGTCGAGGGCGTTGCATCTCACCGACTGCTCACTGGGTGAGTGTGGTTAATGACAGTGCCGCTGGTGATGGTGCTCGACAGACACTCTTCCACACTGTTGGAATGGAGCCGAGTCCAAATCCCCAACCTAGACAGGTAGCATCACGTGCCAAGAGATACCAGGCCGTGCTCAAAAAAATTTTCTTAGAGACCGTCAACACACAGGTCAAGAGCTGTGGACGGCTCTGTGCACTCAGACCAGTGGCTAGGTGCTAAGAACCTGGCGCCAGGCAAGCTGGTGTGCAACAACGGGAGAAATCTCCTTGCCGCCCTTAGGATTGGTAGACTTGCGCACATCCCTTGCCTGGAAGATGTCCTGAACCTGGTTGTGCAGAAATTTCTCAAGCGCTACCCAGGTCTTGGCTGTCTGCTGAGGAAGGCTCGAGGTCTTAGCTCACACTTCCGGCATACGCACCCTGCTTCGGCACGACTGGCAGCGTTGCAGCGTGATCTGGGCCTCCCCGTCAACCGTCTTATTGTTGACGCATCAACACGCTGGAATTCCACCCTCCACATGCTCCAGCGATTGTTGCAGCAGCGTAATGCCATGATGCAGTAAGAAGTGTCGCATGGCCTGACGAGCAGTGGTGCAGACCTCGTGGGGTTTAGCCATAGAGAGTGGAGGCAGGTGAAGGATCTCTTTGTGAAGATGCCACCAAAATGGTCAGTCAGGATGATGGTATTGTCAGCATCACCATTGTGGTCATATTTTTACTGGAACAAGTGTTAGACACTCTGCAGCAGCAGGTCCCGGCAGTGATGGAGGAGGCGGACACAGATGCAGACACAGAGCCTTACTCGACGGAGGATGTAGAAGGTCCGACTGTTTCCCAATTTATTGGTCTTCTTTAGGCGGTGGTTCGAGGTCCAGGGCGGATGCAAGATGGCAGTTCAGCTCACAGAGTAGAGCGCATGAGGCTAGTCAGGGCTCTGGTGACGGTCTAGATGAGGAAGTGGAGAAGGAGGTTGAGGCAGGGATGGACAGCACCAGTACCGATTACCCTTCAGTGGTAAGAGGTTGGCACACACATGAGTGCTTGGATGCTATATTACCTGCAACATGATCCACGCATCAAGACAATCAAAATGAACACCGATTACTGGGTGGTTACTCCTGATCCACGTTAACACAAACATGAGCACTTTCCTTCCACCCACACAAATTGACAGTAGAATGCAGGAATTTGAGACAGTGCTCATTGACCAACTCGAGACAGCTGTTGCGTCTTCTTCACATTCTAATGTCACGGTGGAGCAATGTCAGCAATGTGGCAAAAGTAGAATGGCAAATAGCCGCAGCAGCAGGCAGTGTGGCAGAAGCCTACTGGTTGACATTCTTCACTCATTTGTTACCACGTCACCAACACCTCCAAGACAGGGCAGTATTCAGACACACAGAAACCGCCTTAAGAGCATGGTCCATGAGTATCTGTCGATCAACCCCAATCTCTTTGGACTTGGTCTGGACCCATTCAACTTCTGGGTGTCCAAACTGGATGAAAGGCCTGAGCTGGCTCGGCACACAATAGAAGTTTTATCCTGCCTGCCAGCGTTATCTCTGAAAGAACATTCAGCACAGCTGGTGGGGTTATAACTGACAAATGTATCCGTCTTTCCCCCGAGAATGTGGATTGTTTCACATTTATCAAAATGAATCAAGTGTGGATCTCTTGAAAATTTTGTAGCCCCTGTTGCTGATGTCACCAACTAGTAAACTATAGCAAGTCTTCTTCACAATGTGAAATACACATTCCATCAGTCATCTATTAACATCAGCCATCAATCTGTCTGCAGTAAGTCATCTATTAACTGTTTCAGGCCCTATAAAGTCAAATCAGATGGGGTCCCCACCAATTACTACTTCCTATTTTTTTTTTAATTTGTGTGCCCCTTTTCGATTAGGGCCCGTGACCGGAGTACTGCCCGTACTGCCCTGTTGGCACCCCTGGCGGTAGCAGCCGATACAGGGTTCTACATCCTGAGGTGTCTCAAAAGCCCCTTTTGACACATGAGAAGACACCGGTATTGGAAATGGCACATGGAACTGGCAGGGGAGCCAATAGGGCAGTACTCCTGTCAGGGTCCCTAATCAAAAATGGGTCCAATGATATGTTAAAAAATAGGAACTATTAATGGGTGGGGGCCCCATTTGATTTAGCTGCATGGGGCCCTGAAACGGTTAATAGATGACTGATGGCAGCCCTAGCTACCACTGCACCTCCTATAACTACAGCCCTGACAGCTGAAACTCCATGTTTCCCGTTGGGATGTTCTTGCTGCCACCACATACGGTGGGTACGGAAAGTATTCAGACACCTTTAAATTTTTCACTCTTTGTTTCATTGCAGCCATTTGGTAAGATCAAAAAAGTTCATTTTTTTGCTTATAATGTACATTCTGCACCCCACCTTGAAAGAAAAAAAAAAAAATGTAGATGTTTTTGCAAGTTTAACAAGAAAAACTGAAATATCAGTATGAAGTATTCAGACCCTTTGCTGAGTATTGAGTAGAAGCACCCTTTTGAGCTGGTACAGCCATGAGTCTTCTTGGGAATGATGCAACAAGCTTTTCACACCTGGATTTGGGGAACCTCTGCCATTCTGCCTTGCAGATCCTCTCCAGTTCCCTCAGGTTGGATGGTGAACATTGGTGGCCAGTCATTTTCAAGTCTCTTCAGAGATGCTCAATTGGGTTTAGGTCAGGGCTCTGGCTGGGCCAGGCACGAATGGTCACAGAGGTGTTCTGAGGCGGCTGCTTTGTTATTTTAGCTGTGTATTTAGAGTCATTGTCTTGTTGGAAGATGAACATTCAGCCTAGTCTGAGGTCCAGAGCACTCTGGAAGAAGTTTTCATCCAGGATATCTCTGTACTTGGCCGCATTCATCTTTCCTTCAATTGCAACCAGTCGTCCTGTCCCTGCAGCTGAAAAACACCCCCATGCTGCCAGCACCATGTTTCACTGTTGGGATTGTATTGGGCAGGGGATGAGCAGTGCCTGGTTTTCTCCACACATACCGCTTACAATTAACATCAAAAAGTTCAATCTTTGTCTCATCGGACCGGAGAATTTTATTCCTCATAGTCTGGGAGACTTTCATGTGTTTTTTTGCAAACTGTATGCGGGCTTTCATATTGACTTTGTGGAACTTTCTCCCATCTCCCTACTGCATCTCTGGAGCTCAGCCACAGTGATCTTGGGGTTCTTCTTTACCTCTCTCACCAAGCCTCTTCCCTTACGATTGCTTAGTTTGGCTGGATGGCCAGGTCGAGGCAGAGTTGTGGTCGTCCCAAACTTCTTCCATTTAAGGATTATGGAGGCCACTGTGCTCTTAGGAACTTTGAGTGCTGCAGAAATTATTTTGTAACCTTGGCCAGATACGTGCCTTGCCACAATTCTGTCACTGAGCTCCTTGGGCAGTTCCTTAAACATTATGGGCGACATGTATGATCGGGAGTTGCGCCTGTTTTCTGGTGAAAACGGCGCCTCACCGATCCGAATCCCCTGTCAGATGCAGTGATGCAGTGTTAGGCGCAACCTTCGCCACTTTTGGAAGCGCCTAACATGAAGGGGCGTGCAATGGGCGCGGTGTGGGCCTTCAGGGGTGGGACGCACCACATTCGAATACTCTGAGGCATGCATGGTCGCGGCGCATTGCAGCGCTCGACAGCTCCGACAGGCAGACCTAGTTGAAGCTGGTCTAAATGAGCCGGAGGAGGCGAAGTGAAGCGAGAACGTAAAATTAGAGGCAAAATATGTAAGATCGCCAAAGAAATAAATCTCAGCTCCGTGAGGCATGGAGTATGAGTCTAAAAATCGCTTTTATTAGGTGTAAAACATTACTGAAAAAGAGCTCAAACCTACTAAAAAAATACGTAAATAAAATCACTAACAAAAAATTAAGAACGGCGCTACATCAGGAATTAGGATCTTGGAAATTGCCAGGAAATACAGTAATTCAAATTCTGTAAGCGCTTCTCATTGGTCGGCAGAAACCAGCCAATCAGAATACAAGCAACAGTGACCCATTATAAGCTATGGAGTAGTGTTGACCAATCAAATGAAAAGGAGGGACCGTTCAAAATACAGTAAAAAATGCAGAAAAGAGCTGTTTGTTTGAACTAGCAGGGGCTTGGCTATCCCGGCCAATCAGAGCACGAGCTACTTTGTCCCATTGTAGTCTATGGAGAGATGGGGGCACTGAAATCTCAGCGGCATGGAGAATTAGTAAATACATCGTTTTTATTAGGTTAAAACATTCTCTGTAAAAGAGCTAAAACCTTCTATAAACATACATCAATAAAATCACTAACAACGCGTTTGTCGCCGTCACCAGCGCAACATCAGGAAATGGGATATTGGAAATTGCCGGGAAATACAGTAATTCAAATTCTGTAAGCTCTTCTCATTGATCGGCAAAAACCAACCAATCAGAATAGGAGCGACAGTGACCCATTATAACCTATGGAGTAGTGTTGACCAATCAAATGATAAGTCGGACAGTTCAAAATACAGTAAAAAAGGCAGAAAAGAGCTGATTGGTTGAGACCAGGCGGCAGATATGAATCTACTAATCATATGTAGTGCGTTGATTTTGAGTGTATCAAGAAGGGCGCGATAGAAGGGTGCCCTAAAAGTTATTACTGTCTATGGGAAATATTCCAGACAGAATCTGTCTATGGGAAATATTCTAGTACTGTGATTGGCTAAGCAGGACGAGCCCCTCTTCCCCCCAACCAATCAGCGGGTGAGCTACTTATCTCAGAGTTCTATGGGGAAAAGAAATGCAGAGCGAGCTCTGTTTGTGATTGGCCAAGTTAAGAGGAGCGATTATTTGCGCCAATAGGAGAGCGAGCGACGCTCTTAAGGGTTTTCTAATGCAATCTATGATAAAACTGTACATGGCAGAAATCAAATAAGACTTAAGAAGTTGTACCAATCTCTATATAAAATGAACAATTATATGGGGGTAACGAAAATAAAAATGAAATAATTGAATTCATATTTATTTGTTTATTTTCGTTACCCCCATATAATTGTTCATTTTATATAGAGATCGGTACAACTTCGTGAGTCTTATCATTTGATTTCTGCCATGTACAGTTTGATTATAGATTGCATTAGAAAACCCATAAGAGCGTTGCTCGCTCTCCCATTGGCCCAAATAATCGCGCCTCTTTTAATTTAGCCAATCACAAACAGATCTCGCTCTGCATTTCTTTTCCCCATAGAAATCTGAGATAAGTAGCTCACCCGCTTATTGGCTAAGCAGGACGAGCCCCTCTCCCCCCTCCCCCAACCAATCACAGTACTAGAATATTTCCCATAGACAGTAATAACTTTTAGTGCGCCCTTCTATCGCGCCCTTCTTGCTACACTCAAAATAGACGCACTACATCAGATTGGTGGATTCATATCTGCCTCCTGGTCTCAACCAATCAGCTCTTTTCTGCCTTTTTTACTGTATTTGGAACGGTCCGCCTTTTCATTTGATTGGTCAACACTACTCCATGGGTTATAATGGGTCACTGTTGCTCCTATTCTGAGAGCTGATACTTATTTCTTTAGCGATCTTATATATTTTCCCTTTAATTTTAAATGATCCACTTTTTCAATACATTTAATCGCTTTTAGACGGCTTAGATTTTTCTCTTTATTCATTCATTTGAAAGGCAACTCTTTTTGCTCTTCACTAACATGTTTAATGATTTCTCGCTGTTTTCCAGCCTGTCTTGAATCGGAATACATGTTAGGCGCAGTCTTTCTGCGCCTATGTCCCACACTGCGCCTCACACACTGCCGATGCGCAGGGAACTTTTCGCCGCATGTATGAGCGCACATCCTCGGGCGGCGAATCTTAGGTGCAGTCATTCTGCGCCTAAGTCCCACACTGCGCCTCACACACTGGCGAGGCGTGGTAGACTTTACACCGCATGTATGAGCGCACATACATGAGGCGGAGCTTTCACGTTCGAGCGCTTGAAAACGAGCGCTCCGACGCGCCGAGATTCATACATGTCGTCCTATGTGTTCTGACATGCACTATGAGCTCTTATATAGACAGGTGTGTGCCTTTCCTAATCAAGTTCAATCAGTTTAATTAAACACAGCTGGACTCCAATGAAGTAGAACCATCTCAAGGAGGATGAGAAGGAAATGGAAAGCATGTGAGTTAAATATGAGTGTCACAGCAAAGGGTCTGAATACTTATGACAATGTTTCATAGTTTGTAAGGCCGAAAAAAGACAAGACGTCCATCCAGTTCAGCCTGCTATGCTAAGGTGTTGATCCAGAGGAAGGCAAAAATCCCCAATGAGGTATAAGCCAATTGTCCTCATTTTAGGGAAAAAATTCCTTCCCGACTCCAATCTGGCAATCAGAAAAATCCCTGGATCAATGACCCCTCTCCTGAATCATAGAAACTATAACTTGTTATATTATTACGCTCCAGAAATGCATCTAAACCATTTTTGAACTCCGTTATTGAATTCACCATGACAAGCCCCTCTGGCAGAGAGTTCCACATTCTAAATGCTCTTACAGTAAAGAATCCCTTTCTATGTTTATGTAGAAACTTTCGTTCCTCAAGACGTAGAGGATGCCCCTTTGTTGTAGATACAGCCCTGGGTATAAATAAATCTTGGGAGAGATCTCTATATTGACCTTTGCTGTATTTAAACATATTTATTATGTCACCCCGAATCCGTCTTTTCTCTAAACTAAATAACCATAATCTTGCAAATCTTTCTGGGTACTGTAGTCCACCCAGTCCTTTTATTATATTTGCTGCCCGCCTTTGTACCTGTTCAAGCTCTACAATGTCTTTCCTGTGCACTGGTGACCAAAACTGTACACAATATTCCATGTGTGGTCTAACCAGTGACTTGTATAATGGGAGAATAATGTTCTCATCATGTGCCTCTATGCCCCTTTTAATACACCCCATGATCCTATTAGCCTTGGTAGCTGCTGCCTGACACTGGCTGCTACAATTAACTTTACTGTGCACTAGGATTCCCAAGTTCTTCTCCATGTCACTTTTACCCAGTGTTTTTCCATTTGACATGTAATCATGTAATGGATTTTTCCTCCCCATGTGCATAACCTTGCATTTATCTGTATTAAACCTCATCTGCCATTTCCCTGCCCAGGCCTCCCAACTTATCCAGATCCATTTGTAATAAAACATTATCCTCTATTGTGTTGATTACTTTACAGAACTTAGTATCGTCTGCAATGATCGATATTCTACTGTGTAATCCCTGTGTAAGATCATTAATGAAAATGTTAGAGGATAGGGCCCAATACTGACCCTTGTGGTACCCCACTAGTAACAGCGATCCAGTCTGAGTATGTACCGTTAATTACTACCCTTTGTTTTCTATCAGTGAGCCAGTTGTCTACCCATTTGCACACATTTTCCCCCAGTCCAAGCATTCTTATTTTATTTACCAACCTTTTATGTGGCACCGTATCAAATGCTTTAGAAAAATCTAGATATATGACATCCAGTGCCTCACCCTGATCCAGTCTAGCACTGACTTCCTCATAGAAGGTGATGAGAGTAGTCTGACAGGACCGATCCTTCATGAACCCATGCTGGAACAGCGTTATACATTTATTTTCAGTGAGATACTCCAGGATAGCATCTCAGAGAAAACCTTCAAACATTTTACCTACAACAGAGGTCAAACTTACCGGCCTATAGTTTCCTGGATCACTTTTTGACCCCTTTTTGAATATTGGCACCACATTTGCTATGCGCCAATCCTTTGGGACATACCCCGTTATTAGACAGTCCATAAATATTAAGAATAGGGGCCTATCTATGACATCACTTAACTCCCTTAGGACACGTGGGTGTATGCCATCTGGACCTAGGGATTTGTCTATTTTAATCTTCCGAAGGCGGAGCTGCACTTCTTCCTGGGTTAGACAAGAAACTTTTAAGTTGGAGTTTACCTCATCCCTCTGTTCAACAGGAAGCTCATCCTCCTCGGTAAATACAGTGGAGAAAAAAAGAGTTTAATAGGTTTGCTTTTTTCTCATCGTCCTCTACTGTCTCTCCCTCAGTATTTTTCAAAGGGCCAACATTTTCTGTTTTAATCTTTTTACTATTTATATACCGTGTTTCCCCGAAAATAAGTCATACCCCGAAAATAAGGCATGTCAGCGCTTTTGAAGCATTGGCTAATATAAGGCACCCCCCGAAAATAAGACGTAGTTACGTTTACATAGAAGAGACATATGTTGCGTCCCCTACCGGCCCCTTATCGCGTTGTACCGCTGCCGGTATCCAGTAAAGCGGACACGGTCTGCCGCTGTCCCGCCGCCATTACAGTCTCTCCAGTACAGTGCGGTACAGAGCTTCCTCTGGTGGCCGGAAGCTGCAATAGCGGGACAGTACTGCTGTACAAGTGCCGTCGATCGTGTGTGGGAGCCAAATAGTTTACTGACAGGTAATGAGTGTACCCTACGGTACACTTTATTTGTGGGTGTCAGCTTTTCTGCTGAAGGGTCCAAAGTATAAAAAAATAATAGAGTGCTGGTTTATTTTTACCCCTAGAACATGAGCGCAAAAAGAAAGAGTTATCTGTGGAGTATAAGAAGGGAATTGTGGAAGACTCTTGGGGCAAAAATCTTACTGCTTTTTGCAAAGATGTGAATTTGTCTTATTTGAAAAATATAAGGCACCCCCCGAAAATAAGACATAGCACAACTTTTGGAGCAAAATTTAATATAAGACAGTGTCTTATTTTTGGGGAAACACGGTAGTTAAAAAATACTTTGGGGTTAGTTTTACTTTCTATAGCAATATGTCTTTCCGTCTCCAGCTTTGCTTCCTTTATCTTTATCTTACACACTTTTATTTTTTTTCCCTATAGCTTCTTAGTGCCTCTTCACTGCCCTCCTGTTTTAGTAGGTGAAACGCTTTCTTTTTGTTTTTTATTGCCTCCTTTACATCTCTGTTGATCCACATTGGGTTTTTCCTGTTTCTAATTTTTTTATTACCATAAGGTATGTACCTCTCACAGTGGTAAACAAAAGATGAACCAGCTTGGCACTCTCTTCAAAACAGACCCTGGCAGCGGGCTTCTTAAAAGCAAAATTCTTCTTTATTGGACAAAAAATATAAAAGGATGCATACAAGCAAAAGTATCCATTTGCATAACCAACGAGAGACACACAGAGCGAGCTAGGTCCTGCAGGTTTGTTGGACCGACGCGTTTCGGGTCACGTGACCCTTACTCATGGTACAGCTGATGCATAATGCAGTTACTTAAATAGACCTGCTGATTACATAACTCGTGAATGAAAAAAAATTTAAAAATACTATTACTAAACATGATGAACATGTGCAAATACAAATACAAATAAAAGAAAAAAACAAACAAAACTTGCAGAAAACCTAATAATGATATTGAATGTCTTGTCTCGTGTTGAGACCTGACGGGACCCTTGTTTCAAGGTGGAAAATCCACCACGCCTCTCTCGCTAAAAGTTTTCTCACAATGTCTCCTCCCCGTGGCGAAACTGTCACTCTCTCTATACCTATTATAGAGAAGGAGCGCAAGTCGCCGCCATGCACTTCGGCAAAGTGCTTTGAAACAGCAGAGCATATGAACAAATCAGATTGATTAGTGTCTGATAGGTGCCTGCGGATACGGATTTTCAAATGACCCGTAGTGCACCCAACATATTGTACCCTGCATGTTTTGCAACTGATGAGGTACACAACATGTTTGGTGTTACAATTGATATAGGTTTTAATCTGAAAAGTTTTATTGTTGCTATATGATGTAAAAGATGTTGCTTTTTCTACATAGTTGCATATCGTGCAAATTTTGTGTCCACAACCAAAAAAACCTATAGTACTGAGCCAAATGGGTGAGACAGAGTGAGAGTTAGATAAAAATAAACTAGGTGAGATACGGGAACCTATGCTTGGGACCTTACGTGACACAAACCTAACTTTTTTCAGAATATCCTTGATAGATTGATTAACATACAAAATAGGTAGATGTGTTTTAATAATATTCACAATCTTATTGAACTGTTTACTGTAATTAGTTGAAAAAGTGATAGCATTGTCAGATGATCTTGGATTCCTATGTCTCTTCAAGAATAATGTTGATCTATTACTCTCATTTACCCTCCTAGTGGCATGATTTAGTTGTCTAGATGAATATCCTCTCTCCATTAATTTCTGACAAACTATGTGTTGTTGTGATTTATATTCACTGGGGATAGTGCTATTACGTTTCATCCTTATGAGTTCCCCTACTGGGATATTATTTACAACATGTGAGGGATGACAGGAGTCGGCTCTTAAGATAGTGTTTCTGTGCATAGGCTTGGTGAAAGGTTTTACTATTATTTTATTATCTTGATTCACTGACAAAGTAACATCCAAATAATTAATAGTCTCCAGTTTATGTTCATGAGTGAAAACCAAACCCATATTGTTGTCGTTAAGATACTGTACAAAATACTGAACCAAATCATGGCTGCCTGTCCATATAAGGACCAAGTCATCTATATATCTTGTATACCATTTGATGCTATCTACAAAGGGATGATTCATATTAAAAAGATACTTTTCTTCCCAGGCTGCCATATAAATATTGGCCAAAGATGGCGAAAAACGGGCCCCCATAGCAGCTCCCGTTCCCGGTCTAAAGAATTGTTTATTGAACATAAAAAAATTGTGAGAGTATAAATACTCTACTGCCAAGAGGATGAAACATTGTTTTTCATTAGAAAAAGAACTGTATCTGCATAAAAAATCCTGTAGGACCGAGGGGGCCTGGCCATGTGGGATGCATGGGTATAACCCAACTACATCACAGGATAGCCAGGACCCCCCGGTCGGCCAGGATACCCTCTCCAGAGTATACACAAGCTGTTTGGTATCTCTTAAGAAACCAGGCAATTTGACAACAAGGGGCTGTAGTTGCAAATCAACCCACCGTCCCAGGGGCTCATTTAAAGAGCCTATGCCTGAGACGAGGGGTCGAAAAGCGGGTGGAAAAGACCCCTTATGGATTTTGGGCAAAGCATGTATAATTGGCATAATAGGTTTTTCAACATTAAGTTTAGTTGCAAGATCTTTGGATAAAACACCTGTAACAATGCCGTGATTAATCACAGTTATTAAATCCTTTCTGCTGTCATTCGTAGGATCCCTCTGTAACCGTATATAACTGTTAGAATCCTGTAACATGGAAAAAATCTCTCGTTCATAGAGGTCCCTATGTAACAAAACCACAGCCCCACCTTTGTCCGCCTGGCGGATAATTAATCTCTCATTATTTTGAAGGGCTAATAATGCTTTATGTTCTTGTAAGCTTAGGTTGAAATTACTGGGGCGACCTGTGGAAACAACTTCCTGACTGTATAAATTTATTAAAGCTTCCTCCACCCTGTCCTGAAAGATACCCATAGTAGGTAATCGTGAGCTAATGGGATAAAAATATTCATTGCGCACAAATAGCTCTGTATCACATGACATGTCATCTACTGTATTATGTGTGGATTCACTCTGAAGTTGACGCAACTGCACTATTCCTGTTAGATCTTGAAATTCAGGTATGATATCCTCATAAACATCTCCTAACTGGGTATGATCTGAAAACGCCTGAACATTGGTCGTATCCTGCCCTTCCACACGACCACTATTCAGGGACATGAAATGATTTTTAAGTGTGATTTATATCTAATAAAGTCTGATACACTTGGAAATTACAAGTCGGTGAATAACTCAGTCCCTTTGATAAAGAAGAAATAGCATCCTGCGATACAATTTGGCTAGATAAATTTATAACAGATGATAAAAGTTCCGTGTTTTCCGGTAATTCCTTGCACCTCTCCTTTGTTCCACGGTGCTTTCGTCCCGCTCTCCTGTGTCGTTTTTTGGATTCCTAGTATACACTTGACGTGATGGAGGCAAGTCCTGATAATCCAAGCTGTTGATTCTCGACCCAGATTGTGCAACTGATGGTATGTCTCTTATATCCTGTATCTGCTGCACATTTCTGTAGGTTCTATATGATGGAACAGGTGTCTCGCCTGAAGTATCTGATGTAGAGCGATCCGTGATCGAATCAATCTCAGAAAAACTGACTCTTCTATTGGAATTAAAACGTCTCCTTCTGTTTCGCAGGATAGATTTGGGTTGATCTCGAATAGTGTTCCAAGTATAAACATTGTTACTGGAATAGTCCTGTGCATCTCCTTTAAATTTTTGTTGTTTAATACTAATAATTTGATTTTCTAATTTCTGTATATTTTCATAAATTTTTTTCATAAGTGCATCATAAGAGACGTCATTATTGTATGTAGAAATTTCCGATTTCAAATCTGTAATCTGGACTTTAATGGTATCTAGAAATTTTTGCTCATATTCAACAATTAAGTTCATAAGTTTTAATGAACAATTGCTTAAGATATCAAACCATTTATCCACAAACTCATCTGAGTATTCAGTGGTTGGAGCTTTCTTTAAACGTAGTCCCCGTGGAATCATACGTTGTTCAGTATATTTCTGTATTGTGGTCATATCCCACCAAGTTTTGACTTCTTTGCTTAAGAGGCGCGCAAGAGTCCTGATCTGAGCTTTCAGACCATTAGCTGTAGCCGCACCTGTGGTCTCTCGTTGAAAAATATCTGCCGCCTTGTTCAGTCTGCGCGTATATTGATCAATACCGGGATATAACATTATATCATCAATGCTTGGAGGATAATGTCAATATAGTCTGTATGAAATATTGCTGTATCAAGAATGATTACATGAGGGAGCACGTATGTAGAGAAGGCTTGTAAGTAATCAAATCTAGAGAAGAAAAACAGCTCACCTCCTTTAGCATTCAGCGGTATGCAATCCACCGATATGATACGATCATGGAGTTGTCAGCACGGCTCCGGGCGCCACCACCGTAGATTTGTAAAGCAAACAAAAGATGAACCAGCTTGGCACTCTCTTCAAAACAGACCCTGGCAGCGGGCTTCTTAAAAGCAAAATTCTTCTTTATTGGACAAAAAATATAACAGGATGCATACAAGCAAAAGTAGCCATTTGCATAACCAACGAGAGACACACAGAGCGAGCTAGGTCCTGCAGGTTTGTTGGACCGACGCGTTTCGGGTCACGTGACCCTTACTCATGGTACAGCTGATGCATAATGCAGTTACTTAAATATACCTGCTGATTACATAACTCGTGAATGAAAAATTTTTTTAAAAATACTAATACTAAACATGATGAACATGTGCGAATACAAATACAAATAAAAGAAGTGGTAGCATAGGATGTTTTTAAAAATATCCCATTTATTATTTGTTCTGCCATATTTAAACACCTTGTCCCAGTCAATACGGTTTAGGGCCTCCCTAAGCAGAATAAAATTAGCCTTCCTAAAATTCAGTGTTTTTGTGGCTCCTTGACAAAAAAACTCTATTGAAGGATAAACGGAAATGTATTATATTATGGTCACTATTCCCTAGGTGCCCCTCAACCTGAACCTTTGTTACTCTGTCAGGTCTATTAGTCAATATTAAGTCTAGAAGGGCCTTTCCTCTAGTCGGTTCTTGCACCATTTGGCAAAGGTAATTATCATTAGTTATTGACAAAAACCTGTTTCCTTTGTGAGAGCTACAGGTTTCAGATTCCCAGTTGATGTGTGGATCGGTAAAGTCGCCCATAATAATAACCTCATTCTGATTAGCCGCCTGATCTATTTGCCTGAGGAGTACATCTTCCATGGGTTCTGTTATATTTGGGGGCCTATAGCAGACTCCTATTAGAATTTTATTACTGTTATTACCCCCATGTATATTTACCCATAATGATTCCACATGTTCATTACCTGTACCTATATCTTCCCGCAGTGTTGGCTTCAGACAGGATTTTACATAGAGACAGACACTTCCCCCCTTCCGGTCTTTACGATCCTTTCTAAATAGACTGTAACCCTGCAAGTTAACCGCCCAGTCGTAGCTCTCGTCCAGCCATGTCTCAGTTATCCCCACTATGTCATATTTTTCTTCAGCTATTAATAATTCTAGTTCATTTATTTTGTTGGTCAGACTCCTGGCATTGGTCAGCATGCAATTTAGAGATTTTCCAGTTTTTATTCCTTTCTCCCTGATCTTTTTATCTATTGCTACACCCCCTCCCTCCACTCCACCCCCTGTTTTATTCCTAATTCCCAGCTCTCTATCTTCACTATCTTGCATGCTATATGTGTAGTTACCCTCCCCCCAGTCCCTAGTTTAAATATTCCTCCAACTTCCTGGCCATTTTGTCCCCCAATACAGCTGCACCCTCCCCATTTAGGTGCAGCCCGTCCCTAGCATAGAGTCTGTAGCCAAGACAGAAGTCAGCCCAGTTCTCCAAAAACCCAAATCCCTCTTTCCTACACCAATGTTTGAGCCACTTATTCACCTCTCTGATCTCCCGCTGCCTCTCTGGTGTGGCCCGTGGAACAGGTAATATTTCTGAAAATATTACCTTGGAGGTCCTTGCCCTGAGCTTTTGGCCTAAATCCCTGAAATCATTTTTAAGGACGCTCCACCTACCTCTAACTTTGTCATTGGTGCCAATGTGGACCATGACAGCTGGATTCTCACCAGCCCCACCCAGCAATCTGTCAACCCGATCCGCGATATGTCGAACTCGGGCCCCAGGTAAACAACATACTGTTCGACGATCCCGGTCTTTGTGGCAGATTGCCCTGTCTGTTCCCCTAATAATGGAGTCCCCAACTACTAGCACCTGTCTAGCCTGACCTGCACTCCTATTCCCCATCTTACTGGAGCAGACAGGGGTAGTGTCTTGCTGCAGTAATGCTATTTCTGAGCTGATATCCCCTTCATCTGCCAATCTTGCAAATTTGTTGGGGTGTACCAGTTCAGGACTAGCCTCCCTAACACTCTTCCCTCTACCCTTCCTAACTGTTACCCAGCTAGCTGCCTCCTGTTCCTGCACCTCCATGCTACCACCCTCCCCAGCATCTACACCTGCGAGTGAGTGCTCAGTGGGCATCAAACTCGGTTCCAAGTTGGCAATGGATCTTAGTGTCACCACTTGCTCATTTAGATCCAGGATACGGGCTTCTAAATGTGCAGTGTGCACACATCTTGCACAGCAGTATGCCCCCTCGAACTGTTGGTCAAGGATGGCATACATTGCACAGGTTGTGCACTGGACGGCATTGTCAAACATGGAACTCATGGGGATGTTACCAAGAAGATATACAAATACAATTATAATAAGTAATACAATTCTATCCCCTCTAAACTCTCCAAATCTAAAGTCTCTCAATCTCAAGTCTCCACACTTAAAAGAAACACACTTTAAGGAAACCACACACGCAGACCCGTTCACTCGCTCAAAATACTCAGCTTTAAACCTTTCCCACACTGCTGTTTGGCTGTGCTGCAAACTCTCTTTCAGAAGCAAAAGCAAAAAAATGTGATAGTTAATTTTTTCTTGTTTAATAAATTAGCAAAAATATCTACATTTCAGGGTTTTTTTCTTTCAAGATGGGGTGCAGAGTGTACACTAATGAGGAAAAAAAATGAACTTTTTGATCTTACCAAATGGCTGCACTGAAACAAAGAGTGAACAATTTAAAGGTGTCTGAATACTTTCCTTACCCACTGTATATGACATGTTCTTGGGCCCTGGTGCAAACCGTGATAGGGGGCTCCTTCCAGATACCATGTGCCATTTCCAATACAGGTGTCTTATGTGTGGAAGGGGCCCCGTAGCAGCTGCTAGCGCTGTACCTCCTATAGCTACGCTCATCTTTTCAGTTAGCCATTGAAAGGAATGAATTATTTTAGCCTGTGAATTTTCTTCTGTGACTCTTAGAGCCAAATTTTCTTCACGAAGTTGTTCCACGTATCCATTTTACTGTTATGGATGCTAATTGCAGCTTCTCCTCACCTGTATAGATCTAAAAATTAACCATAACATCTCCCATTGACTTCAATGGGGTTCGAAATTCAAGTTCAACTAGAATTTCGAGGCGAACCTCTCAAAATTTGAGGTTCCACTCGAACTTTTTAGTGTTCGTTCATCACCACTGAATAGCATTCACAGTGCAATTGAAGAAAGCGGGATCACAAGATCCATGGCAAGATCATGGCAGTTGGAGCCGACAGCACAGCTGTGAACATGGGGCACTGTGGGGCAAAACATCTATTAAAGCTTCACACGGGTCACCCTTTGCAGTGGATCATTTGCTCTCTACACTTGAATAAGCTTCCATTGCAAAACACTCATTGATATGATAGGTTCTTCCTTTTGGAGATCCTCTTAATTGCTGAGTGAAACCCAATTGTTATGGCTCCAGACCCCGGACGCCTGGGCCTGCTACCACCACTATCAGATATAGATACAACAAGTAAGTATCCACATGAGACAAGGTGTGCACTTGATCAAAAAATAACTCATTTATTATTACAGCAGTGAGTTTATACAGACTTGATTATCGGTGATGAGTGACATGCGCAGTCAGCCAGAGCACATAGTGAAACTTTTACAGCTTACGTTGCAAGGTTATAGATAACATACACAGCTAAGTTCCATAACAATTTCAAGGTCCTGCAGCATAGGCGAGAGTCCACAAATTGTATCTTGGTGTCAGACAGGAAAAGTTTTTTCTTGCTTTAATCCTTAACTTGACAATTCCCACCTTTTGCACAAACAATACAGTATATTAGTGCCATGCAAACTTCCTTCATCTGTAAAGAGAAAAAACATTAGACACTGCTTCACAATGCCTTTCCTGCACATTCTTTTCCCTAGCTCCTGTCTCTTAGCTTTGCCAACACCAGGGTAGCGAGGACGGGAAGGGGAGTAGTGAGGCTTCGCCAGGTTTGAGACGAATCATCCCTATTCAGATGATCCCCCTGTGTAGCTGGACTTTCCAAGCCCTGGTGAGCCCACTAAGTTGTCCCTTCATATTGGTGCAGAAAATTGACGTTTCTCCAGACAATCTTCAATAATATTCGAGCAGCAACATAGACGAGCAGAATAACAAAAAATATTTGTAATACAGTCTGCAATATGCCCATTAGCCAAAGCCCCAGTCCCTTGAACCAGTAAGCTGGGTTTAGAGCAGAAAAAAGTTTCCCCCCATCAAACATCTTTATTTTTTTTTTTTTGTGTTGCTTCTGGGTGTATTGTCTTTTGCCTGTTTTACCAGCATGTGTTTCTGCATGGCTAAGTAATTCAACTGTTCGGGTTTGATTATAAAAGTAGCAGGAGTTAACCTGGCAAGAGTACAGGTACCCTTTACTCCTACTGGCAACCATTTATAGACATTTTGCCCACAGATCCAATAGGTTCCGGGTGGGAGGTCCCACAGTCCTGAATGCTGTAGGACCAATCGATGGGCCAGATCTACAAACCCTGAGACTTATTTAAGCATACACCAGGAGAGTCTTGCCCCAATGGACTACAATAGCCTGCTGTTGGCTCTCCACAGGGCGGGACACCTGGACTATATGCTGCACTTTCATTACATGGCAGATTGCCTGGGATGCTTGCACAGGTCTCGTTAGTCCCATTTGGTAAATACCTATTCCCTTCCCACGATATGTTGTGTAGGTATCATTCAGGGAAGGTTTAAAGGCATCTGTGGTAGAGGAAGTGGCATTGAAGCTAATCTGGATGCCTTCACTCGAAATTTCCCCCAGATTGGCAACTCCCGAGTAATTACGAGATACCCAACTCCCCCCCCCCCCCCTGTATGCAAGATACTGCTGATGCTCTATTGATGTGGTGAGATTTACCCTGCCACCAGGGCAAAGATATCCATCCCTACTTTGGGAATCACGGTATGCTTGGTGTTCCAGTGCCTAGAGTAGTTGTGTCATTATTGGCTAATTGATCTGAGCAATTAGTCCAATCCCTCATCTCCTCCCATGGCACAGGGATCGCCAAAAATGGCATAGATAAGGCCGTGACTGGGGCATGTGTGCATATCCAGCAATCTGTTTGGTTTATTTCTTTTGCTAGAACCATGTGATGTGCGGTGAGTTTATTTTCCTGAGGTTCATGTATTCCCATTAAAGCAATACTTATCCGGATCAGTGTCAATGTCCAGAGGCACCTCAGGCCCGCTTGCAATGGCTTGCATGGACCCATGTTGGTTTCCCTTCTAGCTTGACAGAGGTAGCAGTCGTCAACAGGACTTGGTATGGTCCCTCGAACCGGGGTTCCAACGCTTTCCGGGAGTGTTTCTTAAGGTACACCTGATCACCTGGCTTCAGCGTGTGAGCTCCATTTTCGGCGTCAGGATCTGGCAAAGAAGAAAACACTTTTCCATGCACTTCAGTTAGTTGGTTCTGTAATTTTATCACATAACTAGTGAGACTATCACACTCCAATTGGCAAGATTGGGGAAAGTAACCACCTAGTCTTGGGGCGCTCCCAAACAAAATTTCATATGGTGTTAATTTGTGTTTCCCCTGCGGAGTGTTTCTTATGGAGTACAGGACATTGGGTAGGCCAAGTTTTTCCCAGTTCCTGCATTGCCTTTGCCAGCTTCAATTTGATAGTCCCATTTAGCCTTTCCACCTTTCCTGATGACTGGGGATGATGTGGAATGTGTAGGGCAGATTCAATACCCAGCATCTGGCAGGTATTTTGGAAAACTTCTCCTGTAAAATGGGTACCCCTGTCTGACTCTATGGTCTCAGGGAGTCCAAACCTAGGGACAAGTTCCATTACCAGTTTCTTTGCTGTGGCCCTTGCAGTGGCATGTGCCAAGGGGTACACCTCAGGCCATCCTGAAAAAAGATCTACACATACTAAGGCGTACTCGTACCTGCCACTTTTTGGCAACTGAATATAGTCGAGTTGCAAACGTTGGAAAGGATATAGAGGTCTGGGTGTATGTTTCATTGGAGTTTTGACTACCTGTCCAGGATTATTTACCTGACAGATGTGACAGTTCCTGCAGTGTAGGACTGCAGCCTGTCTGAAACCGGGGGCCACCCAATTTCCATTTAAGGTGGTTGCCATAGCGTTGGCACTCTGGTGTGTGGGGAGGTGAAGGAGTTTTAGGAAAGTAGGATACCATGCCCTTGGTACACAATATTTTCTAACTTCCATAATCCGTCCTCTCCTAGCTTTGCTCCCTCCTTTTCCCAACTTTGTTTGTCTTCTTCCCTGCATTTGCCTGGGCTTCTTTATCTGCCCTATCATTTCGTATCGGTGTTCCTGCTGCTGTAAGGAAACCTCTGGCTGCCCAAATTGTCCCAAAGTCATGAATAACCCCATATGCATAGGCAGAATCTGTGTGAATATTTACAGTTTTACCCTCTGCTAATTCTAGCGCTTTTGTGAGGGCCACCAATTCAGCTTCTTGGGCTGATATGCATGCAGGCAATGGTTCTGCAATTATGGTGTCATGGAGAGTGACTACTGCATACCCTGTGTGAAATTTGCCTTTCTCATCAGCGTAGCGGCTCCCATCCACAAAAAAATCAAAGTCAGGATTCTGCAATGGAGCAGTATGTACGTTTTGGGAGTGGGGCACATTCTGTTTCAATGAGTTTTGTACAGTCATGATCAAAGATTTTCTCACTGAGTTCCCCTTCTTCCCCCCCTTCTGAATCCAAGAATAATAAGAGTTCTGCAAGATTCAGAGAAGTAGCCTTTTGGAATGTAATGTGTGGGGGCATCAGAAGTGTGCACTGTAGCTTGACCTGCCGTGCTGCCGAGAGATGTTTCATCTGGACCTGATTTAATACTGAGGTAATGTCATGAGTGGTAATGATGGTAAGTGGATAGTCTAAGGCTATTTCTGTTGCCTTTTGCAGCATTAGTGAAACCGCTGCTACTGCTCTGACACAGGTGGGGGCAGCCTTTGCTACCGGGTCTAGCTGTGCTGAATAATATCCCAAAGGACGATGTTTGTGATTCCTCTTCTGGCTGAGTACAGCCGTGGCGTGTCCCTGTACCTCTGCCACAAAGAGGAAAAATTGTTCGTCATAATCAGGGATTGCAAGAGCTGGTGCCTGCAGAATAGCTTGTTTTAACAGAGTAAAGGACTCTTTTGCTTCTGTGGTCAGGCAGAATGGTGTCTGCTTTGTGCATTCATACATAGGCTGCATGAGGCTGTTTCTTGCTGTGCATTCAAAGGATACTGTCTAAGTTGTGGTGCCAATATTCAAAAAGGGGTCAAAAAGTGATTCAGGAAACTATAGGCCAGTAAGCTTAACCTCTGTTGTAGGTAAAATGTTTGAAGGTTTTCTCAGAGATGCTATCCTGGAGTATCTCACTGAAAATAAATGTATAACGCCGTTCCAGCACGGGTTCATGAAGGATCGGTCCTGTCAGACTAATCTCATCAGCTTCTATGAGGAAGTCAGTGCTAGACTGGATCGGGGTGAGGCACTGGATGTCATATATCTAGATTTTTCTAAAGCATTTGATACGGTGCCACATAAAAGGTTGGTAAATAAAATGAGAATGCTTGGACTGGGGGAAAATGTGTGCAAGTGGGTAAGTAACTGGCTCACTGATAGAAAACAAAGGGTAGTAATTAACGGTACATACTCAGACTGGATCGCTGTTACTAGTGGGGTACCACAAGGGTCAGTATTGGGCCCTATCCTCTTTAACATTTTCATTAATGATCTTACACAGGGATTGCACAGTAGAATATCGATCTTTGCAGACGATACTAAGCTCTGTAAAGTAATCAACACAATAGAGGATAATATGTTATTACAAAGGGATCTGGATAAGTTGGAGGCCTGGGCAGGGAAATGGCAGATGAGGTTTAACACTGATAAATGCAAGGTTATGCACATGGGGAAGAGAAATCCATTACATGATTACATGTTAAATGGAAAAACACTGGGTAAAAGTGACATGGAGAAGGACTTGGGAATCCTGGTGGACAGTAAACTTAATTGTAGCAGCCAGTGTCAGGCAGCAGCAGCCAAAGCAAATAGGATCATGGGGTGCATTAAAAGGGGCATAGATGCACATGATGAGAACATTATTCTCCCATTATACAAGTCACTGGTTAGACCACACATGGAATATTGTGTACAGTTTTGGGCACCAGTGCACAGGAAAGACATTGTAGAGCTTGAACAGGTACAAAGGCGGGCAACAAAAATAATAAAAGGACTGGGTGGACTACAGTACACAGAAAGATTGGCAAGATTAGGGTTATTTAGTTTAGAGAAAAGAAGGCTTCGGGGGGGACATAATAAATATGTTTAAATACATTAAAGGTCAATATAGAGATCTCTCCCAAGATTTATTTATACACAGGGCTGTATCTAGAACAAGGGGGCATCCTTTACGTCTTGAGGAACGAAAGTTTCTACATAAACATAGAAAGGGATTCTTTACTGTAAGAGCAGTGAGACTATGGAATTCTCTGCCAGAGGGACTGGTCATGGTGAATTCAATAACCGAGTTCAAAAAGGGTTTGGATGCATTTCTGGAGCGTAATAATATAACAAGTTATAGTGACTAGGATTCAGGAGAGGGGTCATTGATCCAGGGATTTTTCTGATTGCCAGATTGGAGTCAGGAAGGAATTTTTTCCCTAAAATGAGGACAATTGGCTTCTACCTCATTGTGGTTTTTTTGCCTTCCTCTGGATCAACACCTTAGCACAACAGGCTGAACTAGATGGACGACTTGTCTTTTTTTAGCCTTACAAACTATGAAACTATGAAACTATGAGGTAACTGACATTCTGGTTTCACTGTAACTGTAACAGGTGGTACAGGTAGACATCCTATGTCTGTTTTGGATTTTGCCCATAGGACAGTTGGGACGCTCTGTAAATAAGATTTTTCCTCACTAGTCCATACAACTGCCACTTCCGGGATTTCTTGCTCAAATGACACAATACGACATAGAGCTTCCTCATAAATTGGATCTGAAGGGATTTTTAAAGTTACAGTGCCATCTGGATGGCATTTGATATTAGTAGTGTGGTCAAAATATCTGCACCCAACGAAATTCTGTCTGCCCCATCTGAAATCAAAAACCGTGATAAAAATGTATGGGGGCCAATTTTTACTTTTAGGGGTACAGTGAGTGGTAATTCTTCTATTAATCCACTATACCCGGATACAACAACAGAATCTGTAGATACTAAACTCTCGGGTATAAACTTTTTGTTGATGACAGACCTAGAGGCTCCAGTGTCCACCAGAGGTCTATGAGTGGCACCCTGTATGGTTATAGGGACATAGAGTGCTGGGCCTGGACCACTGCCTGTCCCCTTCAGTGCTGCTAGTCAGTCCTGTTCAGGACTCTCCTGCCTCTCCTTTTCTCTCTCATCATCTCTCTTTTTCTTTCTACAGTCACGTTTCCTGTGGCCCTTATTTCTGCAATAGAAACAGGTTGGGGCCCCTCGTCTTGGTCTACCTCCTGTATTCCCCTCGACTTATAGTTGTGCAACCTTCACTTTCTTGTCCTTCATATCAACTTGCATTTGTGCTATCTTTCCACTTTTCTTTTCCTTCTGGTCTATCTCCACTCCCCTTGCTTTTTCTAAGAGAGCTGTTGCATCTACTGTGGATCTCCAGTCTGGGCAACACAGCTTAAGTTTATCTGCTACTCGGGGATTCATTCCATCTAGGAACGTCCTTATCATTACTCTCCTTACTGGTCCAGTGGCAATGTCATGTCCCTCATCCCTCATACCCTCCTGAATTCTAAACCAAAATTCATTCACAGTCTCATCCTGTCTCTGCTGCCCTGGGACTGTAGTTCCCTTGGTTGTCTGTTCTCCCTGGCAGAATATTGCCAACCTCTGACAAAACGTTACTCCTGATGCCTCAGTTCTTATGTCTGCTGGGGTATGAGGCTGGAGTTCCTGTTCTAATCTTGAATGTGTCTCTGGGGTCATTTTAAGTCTACACAGTCCTGCTATGTCTACCCATGCTGCTCTGTAGGTACCCTGTAACTGAGTCATATAGCGGCTGAAACTCAGAGGGTGAGTACCTGGGTTGGGCGCACTTTGCAAGTATACCATCTGTTCGGCAGCTGCCCATGGTTGGTAAATCTCATACGCCCTCGCTCGAGTCTGCCTTTGGGCATTCGGATTATTAGGGTCAACAGGATCTGTTATTAATGCTCGCCTCTCTACTACTGGCCTGAGTGGCTCTGCTTGTTGTCCTGGTCGAGGTGCCCCGCATGCTAAACATGTATCCCTCCAGTCTGGGTTCTGTTGACCGCAACGAGTGCAGGTCCACACCCGGGTTTCTACGCTGCTGGAGGCGGCATTTGGGTACGGGGGTGGTGTCTGATCTTCTTTAATTTCAGGGGCACTGGCTATCATATTGTCGGATGGTTTATACATGGTCCACCATCCATTGACTGAACTGTCATACACCCAACTCTGGTTCACAGCAGTTTCAGATAGTTGGAGCAGACATTCAACTTGGTGCTCCCATCCTCTATCTTTTATCACACCCTTTCTGGTTTCTAACACTCTTTGCCATGTCTTTGGGTCTAACTGACTCTGTCCGGTGACTCCGAATGAATTTAGGATTCGGCTCAACTCTTTGACTGCCTCCTTGCCATGATAACATAGGAGGAGGTGATTTAAACTCTGAGGGCCTCCGGTAGGTTTTGACTTTGCCTGTCCCATGATCCCTTCTCGTCCCCTCCGATCCCCTAGTTGGACGTTCCAATCAACAGATCCTCTGGATCCTTCCGGTATCTAATTGGTGTCCTATCATCTGGGGAAGCTAGGATCGAGAATACTTGGTCCGATCCGGACTGAACATGTAAGTATACCCTCCAAGCAATATATAATGCTACTAGGATGATACCTGTTATAGTCAAAATCTCATACCACACTCCGGAACCCACGCAGTCCTAAGATACTTTTACCGTATCCTTATTCCCGTTTATCTGGCCCACCTTTCGAATCGTGTCCCAGACTATTCATGGATAGTCAGGCTCATACAGTCAAACCTAAAGACAGGATAGACTCGATGCTCGGAAACCTTCAGTCCTGAATCCTGTCCCTTATTCTTCTATTCCCGACATAGACTTGCCACTTAGTTTGTTACATTACCGGGGTTAAGCATAAGATCATGCCCCTCCTTTCAGAGCGCAGACACGTCTTAGTTCGGCAATCCCCTTCCCTAATTTAACAAACAAATGACAGCCTTATGCTTTCATAACATTCATACTTTCACTCGGCAAGTAGTTCAAGGTTCTTTGTCCTGCAAGGGGACCCACTACATAGGTATACCTCTCTTATATCCCGGACTCGGACCAATGGGACATAGACTCGGGGAAGACACGGAGTAAACAAGAGCTTAATAAATAAATGCTCTTAACTGGCCAGGTTTTGTCCGTGTGTTCCTTCGGTCAGATTCCCTGCGTTGCTTCGAGATCCAAGGATTAAGGGTGATACCCAATAGGTGTGGGTCCCTGTTCAGGTGCCAGCTGATAGGTTCTTCCTTTTGCAGATCCTCTAGTTGCTGAGTGAAACCCAATTGTTATGGCTCCAGACCCCGGACGCCTGGGCCTGCTGCCACCTCTATCAGGTATAGATACAATAAGTAAGTATCCTCATGAGACAAGGTGTGCGCTTGATCAAAAAAGAACTCGTTTATTATTACAGCAGTGAGCTTATATAGACTAGATTATATGTCATGAGGGACATGCGCAGTCAGCCGGAGCACATAGTGAAACTTTTACTGCTTACGTTGCAAGGTTATAGATAACATACACAGCTAAGTTCCCTTAAATTGACAGATCCAACTGAAGGACCCACACTGTGGGAAGGGCCAATTTGAAATACATTGGCTACTTGTGCATCATTGCCACTTGCTGCAGAAAGATTTCGACTCATTACCAACGGTAATCCTCTTCCAGAAATCGACGTCCGTGAACTTAGTAATAACCAAGCCTACGTGTACAAAATGATCACAGCTATTAGAAGTGGAAGCATCAATGATGATTTACTGCAGCAAAATCCTGGGCCCATGCCTATGGCCAGAAGACTCACAACTGCAAGCAGGATACCCCACCACTCCGCCTCCACAAACCCCGCCCCTGAACTCCATAAAAAAAAATGCAATTGCGCCATTTTTTTTTTTCCTATCATCTTCTTACCTATGCCCGACTCCCGATGTACAAACTCCCCATCCATAGTGCCCCAAATGGTAATAATTGCCCTCTTAGTGCCCCAGTATGAGGTAGGTGGGTAGGTAGCTGGGTAGCCAGGGAAGTAGTTAGCTGGGTAGCCAGTTAGTGGGCAGGTAGGGGTAGCCAGGGAGGTAGGTTACTGGGTAGGCAGGGGGAGGTAGCCAGGAAGGTAGGTAGCCAGGTAGTGGGCCAGTAGGATAGCCAAGGAGGTAGGTAGCAAAGTATTGGGCAGGTAGGGGGGCCCCCTCACATGGCTGGGTGGGGGGTCGCTGTTGAGAGAGGACCCACGCTCCCAGTTAAAGCTACACTTAACATACACATAGAGTTATCTACTTACTTCTCCTGAGCTGTAACCTGAGCTCGGCTCTTCTCTTTCCCTGTCCGCGCCGCTTCTTTATTTTTTATTTTTTTTAATCATTAAATTTTTATTGAAAGTATTCCAGTTTTTATAAAGACATACATAATCAAGAGAAATACAAATCGTGAATGCAGAACATATACAAACAATTACAAAAACAAGCAAAGAAATAACAAGCCATGTACCATTATTTAAGCTTAGCTAAACATTTTGTAAAATTTGACAGCAGAAGTACTAGGTCTCCATTCTCTAAAGGTCATTGTCATTTGCAAAGAAAAACTTGATAGGGTTTTGTGGATAACAGGGCGAGGTGCCTAAAACATTAAATTATTTGGCAAAAGCTGAGGTAGACCAAACATTCCACCTCTCTCTATGCTTTGCAACTAAATGGGGAGGGATTACCAGGTTGATTTTGCTATGGAATTGAGTGTTAACTCTATTCAAGACTTCCTTAAAGCTTGGGGTATAGACCGACTTCCAATGAAAGGCCACGGTAAGTCTTGTAGCAAAAAGGATGTGATGAACAACTGTCCGGTCGCAATACGGCAGCTCACCTATAGAGATGTCTAACAGCGCTAATTATTGAGAAATCGAAAATTGCGGGCAATATAAACTACGTAACAACCGTTCCGTCTCTGTCCACAAACCTTTAATGATAGGACAGGACCACCACATTTGGGACAGAGACCCCGCAGTACCGCACTGTCTCCAACACATTTTGGAGGACCCTGGAAAGATATGTGCTGTGCGGACAGGTGTAAGCTGCCAACGGAGGTGACTCTTCCTCAAGAGGGCGGAATTGTTAATACACTTCGAATGTTTGGTGGTAGAAGCCGCCGCGCTCCACCATTCCTCCAATGAAAATGATTTAGACAGTTCAGATTTCCATTTGAGAATATATCCAGGTTTAGTTTCAGAATCAACTTTCATAACAGTAAGGTACGCTGCTGTTAGGCGTTTAGTATAGCGATCACTCCCTGGAAGGTATCGACAGAAGGGAGACCTGATTGGAGCAGCAGAAGGGGGGGCGGTAGTGAATGCAGTGCGTGTCTAATTTGCAGATAGATATAGAAATGTGACTTTGGCAAGGAGTACTGAGAGGACAAATCTGCAAAAGTCCTAAAGATTCCGTCTGAGAACAAGTCTCCAATCAGTAGGACTCCATTAGAAATCCATAAGTCCAGGTGGATGTCTGGAATAGCTCCGTATAGTGTGGATAAGGGACACTGGTTCCTAGAAACAGACATGTTGTTTTTATTCACCATATGCTGTTGCAAAGTTCTGACCAGGTGTTGTGTGGTGGTTTAACTTGTAGTGAGAGAGGGGAAAGTGAGAAAAACCTAGCTTCATTGCTAGTAGGTGATCTTTAACAGATCCTGGGCTTAGCATAGAATTCTCAATAGTAGTCCAGTGATGCGATAGGGGGGCATTCCAGTGGCAGGAAATCGGTTCTCGAAAAGCTGAGATATTGTATGCAAGCAGGTTCGGAACCGCCATACCTCCATATTGTTTCAGGTTAAAAAAGGTAGTGTCTTTGAAAACGGGGTTTCTTAGAGCCCCAAATAAATTTTAGGAAGAGGGTTTGGAGTTTAAACAGGTTGATGGGCGGGATTATAAAAGGGAGGGCCCTGGCAATGTATAGAAATTTGGGGAGAAGAAGCATCTTGGAAAGATTAATTTTAGCAACCCATGACAAAGAAAATTGATTAAGTCTAGAAATGTCTGCAGCTAAAGTTGAATACAAATCATTCCAGTTAGATTCTATAGTTTGAGAGGGGTTAGGAAAAATTTTAACCCCTAAATAGATCAAGTGCGAGCTTGACCAAGTAAAATTGAAGTGAGCTAATCGGGATCGAAGTAAGGGTGAGCAATTAATAGCAGAATAGTAGATTTAGCTACATTCAGCTTATACAGAGAGATCCCTGAGTACAGCTGAAGTATGTCCAGTAGGGCAGGTATGGCGACATCTGGTTGTTGACACATAACAAGTATGTCATCAGCATATAGGCTGGCCCTATGACTGTGACCAGCAATGTCAATACCATTTATCAAGGGAGATGATGAATTCCGCAAGTGGTTCTATACACAAATCAAAAATCAGGGGTGACAATGGGCAGCCCTGCCTAGTGCCGTTCGTTATGGGGAATGAATCTGACAGGAAACCTGTGGAGAAGACGGTAGCTGAGGGAGAAGTATATAATGCCGTAATTGCCTCGAATATAGGATCGGTGAACCCAAATTTAATCAAGACTTCTTTCAGATAGGACCAATTAATCCGGTTGAAAGCTTTTTCGCCATCAAGCGAAAGGAGGATTGAGGGTAGCTTATCCTTGCTTAAGACCTGTAGAATATTTAAAACCCGTCGAATTCTATCCCTAGTTTGCCGGAGTCGGACGAATCCTACCTGGTCCAGATTTATCAATGCTGTTGGCAATAATTTTGGCAAATAATTTGATGTCAGAATTAAGGAGTGAGATGGGTCTATAATTAGATATTATGTCTTGTGGTTTATTAGGTTTGGGGATAGTCACAATTGTGGCAGCCAACATTTCCGCAGAAGAGGGTGTCCCTGAAAGGAAGGAGTTAAAGGTATCCAAGATGCATGGGCTAAGGACTGGTGGGAAGAGTTTATAGTATTCGTTATTTAAGCCGTCGGGTCCTGGAGTTTTGTTCAGTTTAGCTTGAGTGATAACTCGTTGAATTTCTTCGAGGGTAATAATGGAGCTAAGTGAGGCTAACTGCTCATCCGAGACTTTTGGTAAAGAAATTTTATTTAAGAAAGACTGGATGTCTACCATTGTGCTGGGAGGGAGTGAGGGATCGTCTTTAAGGTTGTAAAGGGATTTGTAGTACTGAGAAAAAGAGTTTACAATAAGTTGAGGATTCATGACTTTTTGGTTATTAACAGTAAGAAAAGCTATTTTGGATTTAGCTTGGAGTTGCCTAACCCTCCGAGCCAAAAGTTTCCCTGGACGATCTCCTTGCATGTAAAAATTCCAGCGAAGCCTATCAAGGGATGATTCGTATTTCTGAAGACTTAATATCTTCAGCTGTTGTCTCGGAGAACGTAATTGCTCAGCTGCAGCCGAGGATGGGGATTTTTTAGCTAACTCATCCACAATACGGATTTTCTCTAACAAGTCAGTCCACTCTTTTTCTCTCTTGCGTTTCTCTCTGGATGCAATTTTAAGAAGAATGCCACATATATATGCCTTATGGGCACACCAGAGCATGGAGGGTAGGGGTACTGAAGAGTTATTTAGATTAAAATATTCCTGTAATGAAGTTTTAATTTCTTCTACAATTGGTGGTGACTTTAATAGGAAAGTGTTAAGTTTCCAGGGGAAATATAGGTGGGAGGGGAGTTGTCATTCATTGTGAGAAAAGTAGGAGCGTGATCGGACCATGTTCTGTGACCTATGTCCGTAGAAAGAACACCAGGGAGAGCTTTCCTATTAACCCAAAAAAAATCAATACGGGATTATGAATTATTGGGAGCTGAATAAAAGGAGTAATCAACTTTGTCGGGATGGGAATATCGCCAGGGGTCATGCAAGTTTTCGGTAGCCAGCAGGGACTTTAGATCCTGTTGCTGTGAGAGGGGTGCTCTAGATTTGTCCATCTGTGCATCAACAACCAGACTAAAATCTCCACAGAGGATAAGATTGCTATTATGGAAGTTTTTTGCCTTGGTAATAACTTTGGAGATGAAACGGGGTTGTCGTTTGTTGGGCGCATAAAGAGTAGCAATAACATATTCTATCGAGTTAAGTAGACAGTGTAAAATTATATATCTTCCATTATTATCAATGATAGAGTGCTTAAGAGAAAAGGAAATGGTATCCTTAATAAAAATCGCTATACCTGATTTTTTCTGCGCAGAGGAAGTGAAAAAATAGGTCGGGAACTTTCTATGTCTTAACCTATACGAATCTTGTCCTCTTAAGTGTGTCTCTTGAAGACAAACAATGTCTGCCCTGGACTTCAAGACGTCTCTCCAGAGGATAAACCTTTTAAAGGGCGAATTAAGCCCATTAACATTTTGAGATAAAATTTTAATCCCCATGGTGGAAAAAGGGAAAATACTGTATGAATAAGCTGATATAGGTCAGAAACCGCTGGAGAGAGGTAGAATGGAGAGGTCAAAAAACACATTATGGTATACATGGCAATAAATTGGTAAGAACAAAAAACCTTTGGAGGCAACATTAGAAAAAGGAAATAACAAGACAAATTCAGAAACAAGTAACAGTATTTCCAAAGTCTGGAAATAGGCATCAAGTAGGGCACCCAGAGATGGGGTAAAGTCCCGAGGAAGGACCTGCAAAGGAAAAACATTATTCAAACAACAAGGAAGTTACGCACTTCATAAGGGACAGGAAGCATTTTGAGAAGGAATAGGCTCTGCCTAGGGACGCAATCAGTCATTCGCTCTAGACCTAGAGCGACTTGTTTTATCGGACCAGATGGGTGTAATAATCTCAGGTCTGTTGCCACCTTTATTTATTGGAGGGATAACGGAAGAGGTGGATATCAAACCCCAAGATAACAGAGACTCCTTGGCCATTGAAGGGGAGGTACAGATTACGGTTGTAGAGTCATTAGTAATTATAAGCTTGACGGGAAAGCCCCAATGATATGGGATATTGTTATCTCTCAAGATTTTGGTATAAAGAGCAAATTCTTTCCGACGGAGCATTGTGCCCGCTGAGAGATCAGGGTAGATGGAAATGTCCTTGAATCTGTCAGGCAATTCAGAAGTATTACGAATAGCTTTAAGGAATCGTTCTTTGGTTGTAAAAAAATGGATTCTGGCGATAACATCTCTGGGCAAGGAGGGGGAGAGATGTTTAGGCTTTGGAAGCCGATGTATGCGATCCACCTTGAGGTCCAAGTCCGAGGCATCCGGGAGTACGAGAGCCATCAGGTCAGTTAAGAACTGAGATAGACGGTCTGGAGATATAGATTGTGGAACGCCACGTAGACGTATGTTGTTGCGTCTTGAGCAATCTTCAAAGTCGAGTATTTTGGAGGACAGCTTCTGGACCTCTTCCTCCAACGTAGCATTAGCATCTATGAGCAGGTTATGTGATGTTGCGAACTCTGCCATTTTTTTTTCGATGTGTTCCGTTCTGGAAACAAGTGACTGGATATCCATTCTGAATTCTCCCATCATTTGTTTGAAATCTGCTTGGAGAGACTCCCTGAATGAGGAGAATAAGCGTTGAAGTGTGTGCTCCGAGGTACAAAGGGGATCCGAGTGATGCCGATGTTCCATGTCCTCAGAGTCTTGTCTAGAAGAGGCCTAGGAAAGGGGTGGGAATGCGTTGCGTCTATCCCTTTTTTGTGAGCGGGTGGACGGAGTATGGAAGAATTCGGCAAGTTTGGTAGGGTGAGATTTACCACCTTTTTTTGAGTTACCCCCCATCTGGATCAGATGATAACAGGCGATGATAAGGGGGACCTTTGTGACTTTTTTTTTTTTTTTTTTACTTAAATTTTTTTTTCAGTAAATATATTTTGTACAATGTAAGTTGGGAGTAGCAGTTGTTGATAGGTGAAGCAGAGCGGATTGTAGTATGTAGAGGAGAGATCCAAAAGGATATAAGAGGTGCAGACGCTGCTTTGTATTTAGCAGTGGTATGAGGTATGACAGCAATACACCAGGAACAAAATCCAAATCCGTGGTAGACTATAATGTCCGTGATAACAGGCAAGGAGGATGACCAAGGGAGGGAATATTTATGACTTCAGTAAGTTATGGACAAGGAGGAGGTCAGCACCCCTCAGTATGTAAAGGGAGAATCGCAGCAGGCACTTTTCTTGTGAAAGTTTGCATCAATAAGAGACAGGTAGCAGGCTGCCTATTGCTTTGTTTTCTCTTTAACTCTGTTCCACCTTTTTTCTGAAAGGAGACTCCTAGATGTGGAGCAATAGATATGCAAATAGTAGAGTTAATGATGCATTTGTAAGGGTAAGAAGGCTGCACTAGACTCTATTTCTAAGAGGTTATGGCTGTTGGTGTTAAGCACACTGACATGAGGGAGGAGAGAGTTCAGCGAAAGATCGCCACCGTGTGCCCAGAAGGGCATCCGGACTACAAGCAAGTACACCATAGCAGACGGCGCCTTAACAGACGAGCGGCGCGGCAAGTGGATGTCGCTGTCTCCGCTATCCGGACACTGGCGTGAGCAGGCTCGAGTGTGATGACGGCCTGTAGTTTGCTGGGAAGAGGCCTCGGGGGTCACGGAGCTTACCGCTGCGAGTCCATGCCGCTTCCCCTCTCACCCAGGTAGGTGTGGGGTCGGGTAGCACTCGGGGAGTCCTCCTCTGCGCAGATCACACCCGGCTACGTGCACCGATGGGCTTCCTTCTGCTGTGCTTCGTCCGTGCCTGAGCTTCTTGCTGTGCCGCTTAAAGATGGCGTCCGCATCCACTCCAGAGCTCCGACAAGGAGATGAAGCACTGCTGCACCATGGATTCTTTAGGCTGCAGCCAAAAAACAAGTCACCAGTACCCAAGCAGGTTGAGGAGTCAGATGGTCCGGGAATATTAGGCAGATTTTGGTTTATTCGTGCCGGGTTAGTGAAGCTTCTTACGGAGCTCCTGCACTAAGCGTCCGACAGCATGCAGGACCAGGCCACGACCCCCGTCCGCGCTGCTTCTTAACAGCAGGAGAATTTGAATCAGTAAAGCCCCTCCCATGGTGAGGGACCTCTCTGATTTATTTAGTCCTGCCCACAGACAGAGAGAAAGGAGGGCCCGGCTGCTTCGGTCACAGCTCAGGAGAAGTAAGTGGATAACTTCGTGTGAATGGTATTAATCACAGCTCTGACCGGGCCCTATACACAGTGGTGCCAGCACAGCACAGGCACCGCACACATCATCATGGTAGAGAGAACAGACCTGTGGCCTGTTCTCTCTACCATTACTGTGAAGCAAGGGGGCGGGCCTGCCCTTGGTTCACAGACTGGCCGGGCCTCGTACGGCCCTAATGGCGGCCCTGAGCAACAGTGCAACCAAGAAATGAATTGTATTCCTTAACACACTTCATTCTCTGCTGCTTTGGACCTACATGGTTTAGCATCAAGTGTCAATAAAAATGCACTGATGGACCAAATCACTTGCTGCAACAGAGTTTGTTGTCATCAGCCTGCAGGAATATAATTTGGCCCATATTGCAATGAGACACATAATGGGCCCATCAGGAAAATGTTCTTCTGTCGATGCTTGGAGATGACGATGAATTCAAAAGGAAGGCAGCAGTGGACATAATAAAGACCATTTTTCAAGCAGCTGGTGGTTCTCAACAGCAAGTCAGAGAATTTCGACCTTCCAAAATAAAGGCGAATGCTCAAACATTGCAAGATTTAGTGCCATCTATGGAGGAACGTACAGTGGAACCACCTCTCACAAAGCACCTATCAGATGAAGAAGCCTGTCACTCAGCCCTTCACCAGTCAGATACCTTGCCACTCTCAGGGAGTCGAACGCTGTGTAACGACAGTGAGTGAGGCATCAAAATCAGTCTATGGGATGGATGTAAGGGATGGTTACATTCAAGCTGTTATCAAGTCAAGAGACGTAATGGCATCAAGACTTTCATTTATCGCATTACTAGAAACGAAAACGAGTACCTGTACGGTTTACATTGTCTGACAGTGCAAATATTAGAAGTTTTGACAAAAAAAACATGATTTTTGCATGTTTTGGGGCAGAAAAAGAAGTTGTTCTGCTCATTGCAGATTTCTTTGCTATACATGTTTGAGCCGGCATAGCTGGTTATACAAAACCTGAAATGTGCCAGTTGACCTGTTACAATTCATTGACTGACTCTACACCCTAATATATATATTAGGATGACAGTCCTAAAGTTTAATAGCATTGTTTACTGGTGGCTCAGTCACCACAAAACTAACAATTATTCGTAATTAATTTCTTGCAGCAAAGTAAATGAACAATTTTAAAGCAGTTTCACTTTTTTTTTGCAAAACATGCTTTATTTGGTTTTGGATCGTTATGGCAATGCTTCTCCACACACTGGAAAATAAACTGGTTCTGGTCTTCTTGAGTGCTCTCTGAACTGAAAGTACTCATGAGTGCAATGGAGCATTCTGCGGCATCATTCACGATTTTCAATCCCTCCACTTTTGAGGATGCATCAATCTAACTTGCATTAGTATGCCACAGGCAAGGATCTTGAGGAAGAAAATCTTGCTTTATTTCCAGTGCAGCGAACAGTTTTTTTTTTGTGTGTTGGACAGTACTAAGTGATGAAGCTTCTAGTGTGGCAAAAGGTCTCTGGCAAGCTGCATGCGAGTTGAGCAGTCAGTGTTGCCTTCCTTCTGCAGAGTCGGTATCATCACAATCTTTTCTGTTGTTGGCACCTCACTGACAAAAAGGCCAGACACACCATAATTTCGCGGAGGTACCACAGGTGACTGCTGAAAGTTTTTATTGCTGCCTCGCAATAGGCGCTTTGATTCTTTTATGTGCTATGAGTTCTCATAGTAATGTCAAGTCATTTTGTGGCGATGTGGCTGAGCTGACAAAGCCTTCAAGTATAAGCGGACAGTAAAAGTGCAAAACTGATGGTGATTTTTTAACTCTATCACAGTCAAGCAAATTGATGAAATATGAACTTGGCCCATAGCAAATGTGGTGCCAATATTCAAAAAGGGGTCAAAAATTGATCCTGGAAACTATAGGCCAGTAAGTTTAATCTCTATTGTAGGTAAAATGTTTGAAGGTTTTCTAAGAGATGCTATACTGGAGTATATCACTGAAAATAAATGTATAACTCCGTCTCAGCATGGGTTCATGAAGGATTGGTCCAATCAAACTAATCTCATCAGCTTTAATGAGAAGGTTAGTTCTATACTGAATCAGGATGAAGCATTGGATGTCATATTTCTAGATTTTTCTAAAGCATTTGATACTGTGCCACCTAAAAGGTTGCGAAGTAAAATGAGAATGCTTGGACTAGGGGAAAATGTTTGCAAGTGGTTAAGTAACTGGCTCGGTGATTGAAAACAAAGGGTGATGATTAATGGTATATACTCAGACTGGATCCCTGTTACTAGTTGGATACCACAGGGTCAGTATTGGGCCCTATTCACGTTAATATATTCATTAACGATCTTACACATGGATTGCACAGTATTATATCAATCTTTGCAAATGATACTAAGCTCTGTAAAGTAATCAACACAATAGAGGATAATGTTTTATTACAAAGGGATCTGGATTAGTTGGAGGCCTGGGTAGAGAAGTGGCAGATGAGGTTTAACACAGATAAACGCATAACACACATAGGAAAGAAAAATCCATTCCATGATTACTTGTTAAACGGAAAAACACTGGGGGAAAAGTCACATGGAGAAGGACCTGGAAATCATGTGGACAATAAACTTAATTGTAGCAGCCAGTGTCAGGCAGCAGCAGCTGCCAAGGCAAACAAAATCATGGGGTGTATTAAAAGGGGCATAGATGCTCACAATGAGAACATCATTCTACCATTACACAAGTCACTGGTCAGACCACACATGGAATATTGTGTACAGTTTTGGGCACCAGTTCACAGGAAAGACATTGTAGAGCTTGAACAGGTTCAAAGGTGGGCAACAAAAATAATAAAAGGACTGGGTGGTCTGTAATACCCAGAAAGATTAGCTACATTAAAGTTATTTAGTTTAGAGAAAAGACTGCTTCAGGGGACATAATAAATATGTAGAAATATATTAAAGGTCAATATAGAGATGTCTCCCAAGATCTATTTATTTCCAGGACTGTATCGAGAAAAAGGAGGCATCCTCAACGCTAAGAGGAAAGAACATTTCTACATAAACATAGAAAGGAATTCTTTACTGTAAAAGCAGTGTTACACTTGAACTCTGCCAGATGAACTTGTCATGGTAAATTCAATAACAAAAAAGGGTCTAGATGCATTTCTAGAGTGCAATAATATAACAAGTTATAGTGACTGGGATTCTGGAGAGGGGTCATTGGTCCAGGGATTTATTCTGATTTGCAGATTGGAGTCGGGAAGGAATTTTTTCCCTAAAATGAGGACAATTGGCTTCTACCTCATGGGGGTTTTTGCCTACCTAGTGATCAACACTGGAGCACTATTGTGAAGTTGGTGGAATTCTTTCTTTTTTCAGCCTTACAAATTATGTTACTATCCTAAGAGCGTATATCAGTTTGGCCATCCATCGGGCCCGATTGCAGGTCCCTGTAGCATTGATGTGTACATCTGGGCTTGCTGGCAAACCAAGGAACAGGAGTGCCAGTGTTAACAATTGCTTGTAATCACCTCTTGGATGGCATTGCGCAAGCTGGTTGGTGCAAAATTCGATTAGACACTCCTTAAGTGGACCTAGCTCAGTTGAAACTATGTCATCTTCCATTCCAGCCAAAATCTTGGTTTTATCCAGTTGATTCCAGGCAGCCGAAAATCTCTTGAACGACTTTTTTTGGACCTGTTGACGCCTGCCAGAATTTATCAAACACGCTTGCAAGAATTAGCTTGTGAATGTGGTGCATACAGGGCAAACTCAGTAGTTCTTTCTTCAGTTTCTGTTGTAAGAGGACGCACACACCAGCATTTATACCACTGTTACTATTGATCTTTTTGAATGACTTAAACTTCACTTTATCTAAGAGCTGCCAATCCTGCAGAACCTTGAATACAGCTGTAGCTTGTGCTGCTCCTGTGCTGTTGGGTATCTCTGAGACCGACAACAACTTCTCAGTTTCTCCTCCTGACGTTAGTCCTGCCAGTCGCTCAGCAGTTTCATTGCGGGTCTGGGTTGCAACCTCTTCCCGTCCGAGTGTTTAGTCAGTGAACCACTGCTACTGAAGGAAGCTTTGATAGGATTTACTGCCTGTCCGATAGATTCCCTGTTCAACATGAGACTGCCTGGATCAGGGCCAAGAGACTGTGAAGTAGTAGCAAGCAAGTGTCACTTTTCTATCAGTATTAGTTATGTCTAGAGCTGAAGCAACTTCTGGAGTCACAATGTTGACAGGTCTTACCAACTTGCGTTTCCTGGGACTAAAATGCCCTTCACCATTATTGTCGGAAGCGCTGTTGTCGCTACTACTGCTGCTAAGTTCACCAGAAGCTGTTGACTGCTGATCTTCAGTTTCCTATTTTCTTCATTTCTCTGCCTGTAATTCTCTGTAATTCTCTCATAAATCTCTTTTCAACCTTGACCAGCTCTCTGTCTAATGACCCCATGCTTCCATGATGACCTTTTTCTCTTCCTGAAGTTTTAGAAGTTTCATGGCATCAGCATGAGCGACATCAAGCAAATTTTCAAGTTTATTAATGAATTATTTTTCCTTGGATTTTTGGGTTTTGGTGTGCCGTATTAGCATTCTTCATTTGACCAAACAGACTCTTCACCTTACTGATAATAATTATAATAATCTTTATTTTATATAGCACCAACATATTCCACAGCACTTTACAATTTGGAGGGTATAAGTACAGGCAAAACCTAAACAGTAAAAAGCTACTTACAGATGAGACATAAGGTGTGAGGGCCCTGCTCACAAGAGCTTACAATCTATTAGGATGTATGAGTGAGAAGGGTGAGAAGTGCTAGGTTTACAATGGTCCTGCCATGTTTCATAAATATGGGGAGGTTTGCATAAAAAATGGAAGAACCTGCCACCCATACCATACATTTATATACAGATAAATGCCAAAGTGTAGGGAGTGACAGAAATGGGTGTGATAGAAACTGAAGGGTTAGCAATTATGGATCATGGTAGGCCAGACTGAGATGATTTATTCTTAAGGCACTCTTAAAACGATGCCTGATCGCCCGCAGTATCATGTTCCAGAGAACTGGTGCAGCACGTGTGAAATCTCGAAGACTGGTATGGGAGGTTCAAATGATTGAGGAATGTAATCTGATGTTAGCAGCAGAGCGGAGAGACCTGGTACGGTGGTAGACGGAGAGGAGGGAGGAGATGTATTGGGGTGCAGCGCTGTGGAGAGATTTATGGGTGAGAGTGATTAGTTTATGTTGTATTCTGTATTGAATGGACAACCAGTGCCATGGCTGACACAAGGTAGAGGCATCAGTATAGTGACTGGAAAGAAAGATGAGCCCGGCTGCTGCATTCAGGTCAGATTGGAGAAGGGAGAGTTTACAGAGAGGGAGACCACTAAGCAAGGAGTTACAGTAGTCAAGAAGAGAAAGAATAAGAGTAGTAATGAGAGTTTGAGTTGTTTCCCCAGTGAGAAAAGGACTGATCACGTGATTCGGTTGCCTTTTTGGGATTCTTGCTTTTTCCCAAAAACTAAATACTTTGTTGGCTGTTACTGTAGCACTGATATATGTTGGTTGATATTCTGTACTGCAGTGGTCCCCAACCTTTTTTCCACCAGGGAACGGTTTTATGCAAGACCATTTTTCCACGGCCCATTGGGGGCGGGGTTTTGGGAAGCGGGTTTATTAGGGGCGGGGTTATGGAGGGGGTTGGATGTTTAGAATCACACACACAAAATAAATACCCCACAATAAAGTGTATACTGTGTTATTAGGGTTATGGTATGGGTTAACAAGTATTTAATAGCTGCAAACTGATTTTCAGCTCTGTGGGTCAGTATAATATTAATAATGCTGATCCACAGAGCTGATAATCAGTCTGTAGTAATATTGATCAGCATTATAAGTATATGCAGTAATAGATAAATACATGCCCCTGTGGTAATAATAAATAAATACATGCCCCTGCAGTAATAGATAAATACATGCCTCCTGCAGTAATAATAGATAAGTATATGCCCCTGCATAATAATAAATACATGCCCCTGTAGTAATAATAGATAAATATATGCCCCCTGCAGTAATAGATAAGAATATGCCCCTGCAGTAATAATATATAAATACATGCCCCCCTGCGGTAATGATAGATAAATACAGTGCCTTGCAAAAGTATTCGGCCCCCTTGAACTTTTCAACCTTTTGCCACATTTCAGGCTTCAAACATAAAGATATGAAATTTAAATTTTTTTGTGAAGAATCAAGTGGTAAACAATTGTGAAGTAGAACGAAATTTATTGGATATTTTAGACTTTTGTAAAAAAAAGAAAAAACTGAAAAGTAGGCCGTGCAAAATTATTCGGCCCCCTTAAGTTAATGCTTTGTAGCGCAACCTTTTGCTGCGATTACAGCTGCAAGTCTCTTGGGGTATGTCTCTATCAGTTTTCCACATCTAGAGACTGAAATTCTTGCCCATTCTTTCTTGGAAAACAGCTCGAGCTCAGTGAGGTTGGATGGAGAGCATTTGTGAACAGCAGTTTTCAGCTTTTTTCACAGATTCTCGATTGGATTCAGGTCTGGACTTTGACTTGGCCATTTTAATATCTGGATACGTTTATTTGTGAACCATTTCATTGTAGATTTTGCTTTATGTTTGGGATCATTGTCTTGTTGGAAGATAAATCTCCGTCCCAGTCTCAGGTCTTTTGCAGACTCCAACAGGTTTTCTTCCAGAATGGTCCTGTATTTGGCTTCCTCCATCTTCCCATCAATTTTAACCATCTTCCCGGTCCCTGCTGAAGAAAAGCAGGCCCAAACCATAATGCTGCCACCACCATGTTTGACAGTGGGGATGGTGTGTTCAGGGTGATGAGCTGTGTTGCTTTTACGCCAAACATATCGTTTTGCATTGTGGCCAAAAAGTTGGAGTTTGGTTTCATCTGACCAGAGAACCTTCTTTATTATTATTTATTTTAAAGCGCCCTTGGTTCCAGGGCGCTGTACATTTGGGTTTCATACATATCATAGGTCATAAGTACAAAGATGACAAATTAATAACTAACAACTGGTACAGAAGGAGAGAGGTCCCTGCCTGTGAGGGCCTACAATCTACAAGAAAGCTGGAGAAAGACAGAAGGTAAGGGTCAGATATGTTTGTGGAGGGTATAGTGCCAGCAAGGTTATTGTTGGTTATAGGCAATCCTGAAGAGATGGGTTTTCAGGTTGCATTTGAGGCTGGTGAAAGTGGGGGAGAGTCTGAGGTGTTGGGGCAGTGAGTTCCAGAGTGTGGGGGAAGCACGAGAGAAGTTTTGGAGACGATTATGTGAGGCGTTGACACTGGGAGAGCAGAGAAGAAGGTCCTGCGAGGAGCGGAGATTGCGTGAGGGGAGATATCTGAAGATTAAGGCAGAGATGTATGGAGGGGAGTGGTTATGTAGAGCGTTGTAGGCCAAAGTTACTAACTTGACCTGGATTCGCTGGGTAATGGGAAGCCAATGAAGGGATTGGCAGAGGGGAGAGGCAGAGAAGTATCAAGGAGAGAGGTGAATCAGACGGGCGGCAGAGTTAAGGATGGATTGGAGGAGAGTGAGGGTGCTAGCTGGGAGGTCACAGAGAAGGATGTTGCAATAGTCTAGTCGTGAGATGACGAGGGCGTGCACAAGCATTTTTGTGCTTTCGAAGTTAAGGAATAAGCGGATACGGGAGATATTTTTTAGGTGGAGGCAGCAGGCAGAGGTGAGGGTTTGGATATGTGGTTTGAAGGTCAGATTGGAGTCAAGGGTTATCACAAGGCAGCGGACTTGTGGAGCCAGTGAGAGAGTGTAGACATTGACTGTGATATAGAGATCAGGTGGAGGGATAGAGTGGGACGGTGGGAAGATGAATTCAGTTTTCTCCACGTTCAGCTTCAGGAGATGTGAGGAGAAGGAGGATATGGACGAAAGACAGTCGGGGATCCGGGATAGTAGAGAGGTAATATCTGGGCCGGAGATGTAGAGTTGGGTATCATCAGCATACAGGTAGTAGTGAAAGCCATGTGATGCTATTAGTTGACCCAGACCAAGAGTGTAGATAGAAAAGAGTAGTGGGCCCAGGACAGACCCCTGGGGGACACCAACAGAGAGAGGAGGAGGTGGTGCGAAAGGGAGAGATGCTGAATTGTCCGTTCAGTGAGGTACAAGGAGATCCAGGAAAGGGCCAAGTCCGTGATGCCGATGGAGGAGAAGATGTGTAGGAGAAGTGAGTGGTCGACAGTGTCAAAGAGGTCTAAGAGGAGAAGCACAGAGTAGTGGCGTGAGGCTTTGGCAGTTGCTAGGTTGTTGGTGACTTTGGTTAGGGCGGTTTCTGTAGAGTAGTGGGGTTGGAAACCCGATTGCAGTGGGTCAAGGCGAGAGTTGGCGGAGAGGTGAGAGGAAAGTTGAAGATAGACATGCTGTTCGAGGAGTTTAGAGGCGAATGGAAGCAGTGAGATGGGGCAATAGTTGGACAGACAAGAGAGGTCAAGAGATGGTTTCTTAAGGATGGGTATGATGGACGCATGTTTAAAGGAGGAAGGAAAGATGCCAGAGGTTAATGATAGGTTGAAGAGATGGGCGATGTCTGGGATGATAACAGCGCTAAAGTCAGGGATGAGGTGAGATGGCAGTGGGTCAAGATTACAGGTAGTGAGGTTGGATTTGGACAGTAGAACAGAGAGCTTGTCCTGAGTGACAGTAGAAAAGCAAGTTAGGGGGGAATAGTGATGGAGGTGTAGAGGGGGGGAGGGGGGAAAACTGCAGGAATGGAAAATGGTGGGGGGGATGGGGGGTGAAGTTTGTTGATGAGATTCGATCTTATCTAGGAGGAGGGGGGCGAATTATCTGCTGAGGGGAAGATGGGGGAGGGAGGATGGTGGATGGGGAGGTGTTAAAGGTGTTAAAATTTGTCGAGAGGGTTGTTTTTAAAAGGTGCTTCCTTTGTTCAAATGTGGATCCAAATTCACCTTCTGTTGGTGTCTCCCAGCTACATTCTATTAAAATGCCTGTTGGAAAATGATCCGCGTAATTTTTTTTGTATCCATCTTGATTTAATTTAAAGTTTTTTTGAATTTGAAAAAAAAAAGTTGTCTTTTGTGGGAAGGGGGAATGGAGTGGTGAAGAAAACCCTGTTTGGCGGTGGTGAGTGCGGTTTTAAAAATGTATGTAGTGTTTTTGAAAAGGCAAGGTCCTAGTGGAGGGGTTTTTATTCCAGCAGGGTTTTGGGGAAATTTAAAAAGCTGCCTCAGCTTTTTGGGAGTCTGGTGCCAGGTTGTCTGTGTTTTGGGGTTTGTTGTGTGTGAGAAGGAGCCCCACTCAAGAGGGGTGATTGTTTTGTTGTAAAAATTGGTGGCTGGTCTGGGTCAGCAAATAGGGGAGGGAGAAAGAGAGTCAGAGAGTTGCGGGGTTGTGGTTTCTGCGGGGGGCGTAAATGGTGGAGAGGTGGCGGTTTGGGGCGGAGATGGGTAAAGAGAGATTGAATTTAGATAGAGGACAGAGGGGGGTGAAGATGAGGTCAGTGTTGTCCATTTTATGGTGGTCCAGGGTCCCCTGGGAAGAGGGGGCCGAAGAAGGGAGAGTGACAGGGGTTTGTTAGTAGTGGAGTGGGGTTAAGATTGGGATGTTTAAATTCCTGATAAAGTGGGGGGTGTCTGGAAAGAAAGTGGAGGGGCCGGAAGCGAAGTGGTCAAGGAAGGCAGTGGCCAGGCCTGGGGGTCGGTAAACAACAGCCACTTGGAGGTTGGAGGGGGCGTAGATACGGACGAAGTGTTTACTGCCAGGGCGGGAGGTATGGGTAAACTGAAGCCCGCTGTAAGAGAGTGCAGCAGGGGAAGTTGTGTCAGAAGGTGCCAGCCAAGTTTCTGTTAGACCAAGGAAGGATAGGTTGCATGAGATGAAAAGATCATGGATGAAGGGAAGCTTGTTACACACAGAACGTGCATTCTAGAGTGCTCCAGACATGGGGATAGGGATAGTGGGAGTGAACGGAATGGGCTTTAGGTTTAAGGGGTTATGGGAGTTTGTGCTTTTTGTTCTGTAAGATGCAGGTGAAATAAAAGTGGGGATGCGCTCAGGGGGCCTGGGATTGGGAGATATGTCCCCGGCAGCGAGGAGAAGCAGGGAGAGTGTGAGTAGGTGTGTATGGGATAGAGCAAAAGTGACTTGTGTGGGATAGAGCAAAAGTGACTTGTGGGGATTTTGTGAGAAAGGTCTTAATGCTGTGGAAGAGGTGAAGAGTAGAGGTCAGGTGTAAGGGTAGGATAGATGGGGAGATATGAAAGTCATTGACCAGTGTGGGTGTGTGGGTAGACAAAGAGTTTGAGGAATAGGGAAGTAGTGATGATAGTGGCATAGAGGTGCATATTGGGGGATGGTATGACTATAAAGCAGACTAACTTAGTGTTTGCCTTTAAGGTCATTTCTGGTTTCAATTCTGGTATTAATTCTGAAGTCATACTTTATGGAATTGCACTTCATGGAGATTGCTTCAGTGACATTGCATCAATGACCAATGACCTTCTTCCACATGTTTGATGTGTCTCCCAGGTGGCTTGTGGCAAACTTTAAACAAGATTTTTTATGGCTATCTTTGAGAAATAGCTTTCTTCTTGCCACTCTTACATAAAGGCCAGATTTGTGCAGTGTACGACTGATTGTTTTCCTATGGACAGACTCTCCCACCTCAGCTGTTGATCTCTGCAGTTCATCCAGAGTGATCATGGGCCTCTTGACTGCATCTCTGATCAGTCTTCTCCTTGTTTGAGATGAAAGTTTAGATGGACGGCCGGGTCTTGGTAGATTTGCAGTGGTCTGATACTCCTTCCATTTCAATATGATCGCTTGCACAGTGCTTATGCAAAAACACAGTGGTGCCGTTAGTTATATAGTACTGGCTCAGTCTAAGCCTTCCAGGTGGAGCTTCCTCAATCTCCCCTATTAGCGTACGTCAATAATAACAAAAAGGCTTGGCATAAAACGAACTCACGTTATGTTTCATTTGCTTACTTTGAATATGCATGCTATAAACGCAAAAGGATTAAAGTAAGCAAATGAAACATAACGTGAGTTCGTTTTATGCCAAGCATTTTTGTTCTAATTGACGTACGCTTGCACAGTGCTCCTTGGGATCTTTAAAGTTTTGTAAATCTTTTTGTATATAAATCCAGCTTTAAACGTCTCCACAACAGTATCACAGGCCTGCCTTGTGTGTTCTTTGGTCTTCATGATGCTCTCTGCACTAAACAAAACCCTGAGACTATCACAGACCAGTTTCATTTAAACAGAGACTTGATTACACACAGGTGGATTATATTTATCATCATGAGTCATTTAGGACAACATTGGATCATTCAGAGATCCTCACTGAACTTCGGGAGTGAGTTTGCTGCACTGAAAGTAAAGGGGCCGAATAATATTGCATGCCCCACTTTTCAGTTTTTTATTTTTTTACAAAAGTTTAAAATATCCAATACATTTTGTTCCACTTCACAATTGTGTCCCACTTGTTTTTGATTCTTCACAAAAAAAAAAAAAAAAATTTATATCTTTGTTTGAAGCCTGAAATGTGGTAAAAGGTTGAAAAGTTCAAGGGGGCCGAATACTTTTGCAAGGCACTGTACATACCCCTGCAGTAATAATCTATAAATACATGCCCTTGCAGTAATAATAAATACATGCCACTGTAGTAATAATAGATAAATGCTTGCCCTCTTGTAGTAATAATTAGAGATGGGCGAATTTCTCAAAAATTCGGTTTGGTCACTTCGCCGAATTTCCCGACAAAATTAAATTCGGTCCGAATTACTTCGGGACGAATTGCGTTAAAAAACAGCTATTTCCAAGCTGCACAGAGCCTGCAGGGTGCTATAGAATGTTGTGCCATGCTTAAATATGCAGAAGGAGCTTGGTTTGGTCTTCATACAATGTTGTGTTTTAGTATGACACGCACATGACTGCCGCCGCTCTTAGAATCGCTTCACTATAAAATTCCCTGGGCACTTAAGAGGGCAAAACTGACCAAAAAACTGAAGGGGGAATGTAGCCTGATAAAGTCATGGCAGCGACAGCTGGAAAAAAACAAGCTGAGGGCTCAGGTGGCAACATCCGTGACAGAGTGTGGAGGTGACAGCGGCAGCCACAGCAGCATGAGGTCAGAGAGTGGCACAATGACATACTGGAGGTGGCAAAAACAGGAGTAGGCCAAAGAGTGGCACAATGACACAGTGTGGAGTTGATGGCATCAACAGCAGAAGCAGCATGAGGTCAGACAGTGGCACAATGACATTCTGGAGGTGGCAAAAACAGGAGTAGACCACAGAGTGGCACAATGACACAGTGTGTAGGTCACGGCAGCAGCCACAGCAGCAGCATGAGGTCAGACAGTGGCACAATGGCACAGTGTGTAGGTCACGGCAGCAGCAGCATGAGGTCAGACAGTGGCACAATGACATTCTGGAGGTGGCAAAACAGGAGTAGGCCATAAGTGGCACAATGACAGAGAGTGGAGGTCACAGCAGCAGCATGAGGTCAGAGAGTGGCACAATGACACAGTGCGGAGGGCACGGCAGCAGCAGCATGAGGTCAGACAGTGGCACAATGACATTCTGGAGGTGGCAAAAACAGGAGAAGGCCACAGAGTGGTACAATGACAGTGTGGATGTCACGGCACCAGCAACAACCAACAGCAGCATGAGGTTAGACAGTGGCACAATGACACAGTGTGGAGGTGGGTGGCAATACCAGTCCCTGGTAAAGATGGTTGGTGGCAGATGGAGAAATTGTCAGCAGACGTGTGGCATCAGGCGGGTGGCGGTATCAGAATAGTGGCTGAGGCAGGTAGTTTGAACCCAGACTCATTTCTCACAGTTTGGTGAGGCGTCATGGCTGATGTAGTCTGACGCCTAAGGCATTGGTGTGTGGAAATCCTGGCCGATCCACGCCTGATTCATCTTGACAAAGGTCAGTTGTTCCACATTTCCCATGGACAAGCGGGTTCTATTTGGGCTAACGATGGCCCCCGCCGCACTGAACACCAGCTCTGATGCCACACTACTGGCCAGGTAAGACAGCGTCTCCACTGCAAACTCGGCAAGTTGCGGCCACACATCTAGTTTGGCTGCCCAGTAGTCCAGCGGATCTTCTAACTGGGGTGGTAGAGTGCTGTTCAAATAGGCCACCACCTGTTGGTTCAGGGACTGCTCCAGGTCCTCCTGCTGCTGCTGCTGCTGGCGACTGCCCTCCTCACTAGGCGGGTGAAGGAAGCTGCTCATAAGTGACTCCAGACTTAGGATGCTGCTGATGGAGCTGGTACTGCTCCTACCCCCCCACCTTCCCACAGCAGCCGCGACAGTAGTACGTGAGCGCTGAAGAACCCCCCGGTCAGACCTGTGAGAGGAGTGGCGATGCCGCACATAGGCAGCGGCCAACTGACTACGGAGGCTTTCCCTATAGTATTTGCGTTTGTCCTCCCTCTGAGCAGCTGGGAAAAAGGCTCCCATTTTATACCGGTAGCGAGGGTCCAATAGGGTGGAGAGCCAGAAGTCATCCCTCTGCCGGATGCTGACTATTCGGCTGTCACTAGCCAGGCAAATCAGCATGCTGTGGGCCATCTGCACAAGTGACTCCGAGGGGCTCCCTGCCTCCATCTCCACTGTATACTGCCACGGTGCTTGCGGGTCATCTGCCTCGTCTTCCTCATCTCCATCTACCTCCTCCAGCTGCTCCTGCTTCTCCTCTCTTGTCACCTGGGTAGAAAATCCACTCATTTCACCAGACAATCCTTCTGCTCCAATGTCGTCCTCCTCCTCCATTTCAGTCCCCACCGGACTTATGTGGCCGTGAGATGTAGTCGCCACGTCTCCAGTCCAGGACATGAAGCAGTGGAATGACGTTATTCATCCCGTAGTCCTGGCGACTGACAAATAACGTGGCCTCCTCGAATGGCCTCAACAAACGGCAGGTGTCACGCATGAGCTGCCATTGGCTGACATCAAAGTTACACAGGGGAGTACTCTTGTCCGCCTGGATAGTCAAAAAATCGTTAATGGCCTTTCTCTGTTCATACAGTCGGTCCAACATGTGCAGGCTGGAATTCCAACGGGTGGAAACATCGCATATCAGAGTGTGTTGGGGGAGGCCGTTCTGCCGCTGCAACTCGAGGTGTCTGTTCCTGGCTTTGTAGGAATGGATGAAGTGCATGCACAGTTTCCTGGCCATTTTCAGAATCTCCCGAAGATCGGCGGAAGACTTCAGGAACCCTGTCACAACCAGATTGAACACAAGTGCCATGCAGGGCGCATGCACCATCCCTCCTCGGTGCAGCGCGGACACCATGTTCCTCCCATTGTCCGTCACCATGGTTCCGATTTGCAGTTGGCGCGGAGAAAGCCACACATCGATTTCTTGCTGCATGACGCGGAGCAGTTCTTCCCCTTTGTGACTTCGTTCGCCGAGGCAAGCCAGGTGTAGAACTGCGTGACACCACTGTGCCCTACACATGTGGTATGATGGAGCAGTACTTGTGGAGGTTGAGATGGTGGTGGTGGTGGAGGAGGAGGAGGCGGACATTGGCACAGGAGCCGCAGTTTGACAACGTGGAGGAGAAAGCGGCGTCTCCTGTCCAAGTTGTTGGTGTGCCTGGGCAGGAAGCACATTCACCCAGTGGGCCGTAAAGGACATGTACTGGCCCTGACCGTAGTTACAACTCCAGACGTCCACGCTGCCGTGCACCTTAGAACAAACCGATAAGCTCAAGGACTGGCCCACCTTCTGTTCTACATATTTATGAAGTGCTTGTACTGCCTTTTTGGAAAAGAAATAACGGCTCGGAACTCTCCATCTCAGCTCGGCACAAGCCATTAGTTCTCTGAACAGTGCAGAGTCCACCATTTGGAAAGGGAAGAACTGCAGTACCAACAACTTGGACAGGAGCACGGTCAGCTTCTGCACCTTAGGATGGTTGGACGCATATTGTTGTCTCTTTGCAATCGCCTCGCTGAACGACTGCTGGCACCATGAGAAGCGAGGAGCAGGAGCATCTGGACCGGGAGATGATGTCAAAGAGAAACAGCTCCCTTCTGCAGAGGTGGTGGAGCCTTGACTGGCTGCAATGGCATGCGTGCCACTGGGCGCTGCTGTTGCTGCGGCGGCAGGATGGACCACCACATCTGAGCCACGTTTCTCCCAGGCCACCGGATGGTGATGCTGCATGTGTTGACGCAGGGCCGTGGTGCCAACATTAGCTCCCTGGCCACGCTTCACTTTCTGCCTACAGATTCTACATATACCCATATTCGGCTCCTCCGGTGTCTTAGCAAAGAACTGCCACACCGCCGAGTATCGGATTCTACTGCCAACGCTCCGCACTGAGTGGCTACTGCCGCCGCTGCCTCGCTGAGCCCCTGTGCCGCTACTTTCTTGGACCTGCGAAGCGGGTTTTTTACCCTGTGGCCGCTTGGCTCCCGACCTCACACTGCTTCTATCCTGCTGACTCACGGCCACACAACCCACTTGCTGGCTGCGCCGCTGCCTGACGCGCAAGCTGACGCCCTCTTCTCCTGACGATGATGAAGCCCTTGCCTCACCCGGCTCCCAAGTGCGGTCGGCTACATCATCATCTATTTGTGTTTCATCGTCACTGCTGTCCTCATCACCGGTCTTGGTATGCAGAGGCTGACCCCTCACAACATGACCTCCCATGCCACTCTCAACATTTATACTTTGCCGCCTACTGCAAGAAGCAGGGGATATTGGCCCCATTTCTTCGCTGCCAAGTAGCTGCTGACTGCCCTCCTCAAATTGTTCATCCTCGCTATATAGTGGCGCTGAGCCCAGAACACATAGTAGATCTCTGGCTGAGGGGACCGGATGGGACAGAGGCGGGTTGAGGACAGGTGAGGGCCGATGACCCGCTCCCGGGCCATGCCAACTAAGGGTTGTGTCTGACGTTCCCATCGACTCTTGGCTGGGGTTGTCAGATGTCATCTGGGAAGAAGTGGATGACCTAGTCAACCAATCAAGAACCATTGGGTTGCTGAACAACACACGGCCGTTAGATGACAGCGGTAGTTGTGGCCTCACCAAGTGACCCCTGCTGCAACGTCCCCTTGCTGTGCTGCGACCTGGGCCTGCTCCAGGTGAAGATCCTGCCACCTCTCTGTCTGACATACTGTTTGTTCTAAAATGTACAGACACTGTTTGATGAAGATATCTGTATATGATAAATACACACCCTGTATTTGACTCCAAATGAACCCACTAAGAAGCTTGGGTAACCCTTGGATATAAATTGCGCGCCACAGAGGGGCAGGAAAAATTGACTTGTATGTGCCGTTTAAAAACTCTATGTACTTTACTGAATATAAAAGCACAAACAGGCTTAATTAACCTTCGGATATGAATTATGCTACAGAATTTCTTCTGTGGCGGTGAAACACACAGTTTCTTTTACTGAGTACAACTGCAGAAAAATACTTAGTTAACCCTTGGATGTAAATTGCGCAAAAAAATTGAGCAACCAAAAACTATGAGCTTTGTAGCGTGTTACAATGGCGTGTATTTTACGCTACACAACAAGAGGAAAACTTGTAATTAACCTTCGCTTGTGAATTATGCTACAGGAAAAATGTATTTTTTGGCGGTGAAATAAACGGTTTCTTTTAGTCACCACAGCAGCAGAACAACGCTTAATTAACCTCTGGATGTAAATTGCGCAAAAGAATTGAGCAGCCAAAAAGGAAGTGGTATTTGTACTGTAAAAACGCTGTTTCATTAACTGAATACAACAGGAACGGGCTTAGATCACCCTTGGATATTCAATGTGCTGTGAGCAGATAGCATTAAAATGTATATGCAGCTGCACTGGACGCACACTGGACTTCAGATCCAATACCCCACAAAATCAGAAATAGAACGTTAAGAGAAGCAGTCTCTGAGACAAGCTGAGACACCCCACAAAAATCGCTGTATAAAAATGAGTTCTTTAGTATCAGCTATCATAAGCAGCCACGGCAGCACCTTCCCTACTCAGTACAGTGAGAGCGGTATGAGCTCCCAGCGTCGCGCCCGGACTTATATAGTGCAGTGACGTCACAGAATCCCGCCGGTCTCTGATTGGCTTCATCTCTGCACATGTCATGTAGGCTATGCCCTTCTTCCTCCCAGAGTTCTTTGCCCCATGTAACGCCATGTGCTCGCAGCCATTTTATCAATCAAAAGCACACTTCGTTCACGCGAAGTACCCCAAAGTTCGACTTCATTCCGAACCGAAGTTTTCCTGAAATTCTAAACTAATTCCACTTCGTTAGAATCAATTCGCCCATCTCTAGTTATAATAAATACATGCCCCTGTAGTCTTAATCGATAAATTCATGCCCTCTTGTAGTAATAATAGATAAATACATGCCCCTGCAGTAATAATAAATACATGCCCCTGTAGTAGTAATAGATAAATACTGTATATTACAGAGCACAAAGATCACATTAAAATAATGCAACTTCATTCCCCCTCCGACATGTTTTGCGGTTACAACTGCCTCTTCAGGGGTCTTGGGGCAAAAGCAGGCAAAAATGTCCACCTACATTTAAAGCCTCTTGTGATTACGTCACATAGCCTTCCTCCTATCTCTACCCCAATCAACATGCTCAGCAGATACACGTAATTGCCTATCTATATTTATTTGTATGAATTACATATATATATATATATATATATATATTATATATACTGTATGTTTCTCCCTTCGTCCTTCTTCCTTCTGTTGGAACACATGTAAAATGTCTGTCTTTTGTGTTACTGTGCGTGCGTGGATTCTTTAACCATGCGCATGCTCAAAGTTTCTTGTGCATTTTAAGTTTCACTTTAGTTTCCACTATGAAGAGTTGCCCAAGAGCCCCACATGTAAAGAGCTACTGAACGACCTAGAATCAGCAGGTACAATTGTTTCAAAGAAAACAATAAGTAATGCACTCAACCTTCCTGGCCTGTATGCACGCTCACCACACAAGAGTCCACTGCTGAACAAAAAGCATGTTCAAGCGAGTTTAAAGTTTACTCAACAACATTAGTTAGCCGAAACGTCGTCTGTAGGCATGCAATAAAGCACTGATTTTTTTTATCATACTTTGGGAGTGCAGTGGTTTTTCCTATTTTTTGATTAACTGAACTTTTAGACGGGGGTCTTTTGTCTGCTTGCACCCGTTTATACAAATTATTTTTCCTATGGTGGTGCTTCCGTTTTCCATATTTTTGATAATCGTCTAGGATAGCACAACTTTTTTCTTCTTTTATCTTATTTTATAATTATTTTTCTTTTTTTAATATGGATTCTTTAAATGTTACATCAGTGCCGAATCATGTCTTTTCCTACACTGAAAGAGACGTTTCCGGAATATTGGACAGGATTGAGGGAGATTCCGTCTTTCTGGACCTACCTTCAGCTTTGGTTCTACAACGTAATTATGAGAATCTTTCAAAGAAAAATGTTACATTGGAACTTTATTTGGTCACTTTAAAACAGTATTATAAACATAATCGTATACCCAGGGGCATGCGTACTCGATTACAACCTAATTTTTTTACACAGGATATGGAATTTCGTTCGAGGTTTGAATTAATTTCTAACAAATATGCATTTGATGTCATTCTGTTAAACTTAGAGTTTTTGCATAAGGACTTGTGCTCTGTATCTCAAAAATTGATTGATGCTAGAGAAGCTTTGAAAAATACCTTGTCTTTGGAAGAATTTAATGATTTTATGATGAAACACAATATTTTCCTTACCAAATTTAGAGCTGATTTGGAGGAGGGTAAACGCCGTATATGGCAATGGGACATCCGTGATTATGAGTTGGGTTTTGTATATGCATGGAAGCAGGACCATCAATCTAAACCTTCTTTTTTTAAACATCCCAGGAAACAAAAGGACATGATGCATGATAACAGTGCGCCAAGCTTAACAGCAGATTTTTTAGGACTGGACTCCACCCCAAACGGCGAAACACCAGAAGGGGTGGGCGAAGGTTCAAGAAAAACAGTAAAAACCAGAAGCTACAAGAAACCCAAACAACATCAGCCCAAGGCTCAAAAGAATGTGAAGACCAAATAGGACACTCCATTGTCGATTCTTCTAATGTGGTAAATATATCATCTTTACCTTTGACACTTACCCAATTATCTATTCTATCAAATGGTTTATCGTTTTGTCAAAGCCATGCTCTGAATTGGTTTGATTTAGAACTTGATTTACAGCAATTCTTTAGAAGACTTAAGTTAACTGTTTGGCATAATGATGAAAATAGAGACTTTAGGACTGAAACATCTGTTCTTAGTATGACAGACTTTACTTTACAATCATGTAATTTATTCTTATCAAGTGATTTCACTCCTGTGATTAATTCTCACCAATTGGAAACATTCTTTGATTTGGTACGAAAGGAAATTAATATATTGAAAGAAAGAGATTCAGGTAGACCCCTCAAGAAACCTAATTTGACAAGCGAAGAAATTGTGGCTTTAAATGAATTGTGTGATAATCCCAGTATTACAATAAAGCCAGCTGATAAAGGTGGGGCAGTGGTTGTATTAGACACCTCCAAATATATTGATGAAGCTAACAGACAACTTTCTGATTCTAATGTATATCGTATACTCAATAAAGATCCTAAATTTGAATTTAATAATAAATTAAAAACAGTGGTAGATAAAGCTTTTGCAGATGGCATTATTGATAAAAAGTTACAATCATTTCTATTGGTCGAATCCCCTGTCCCACCTTTATTGTACCTTTTGTCGAAGGTGCATAAAACACTTATTAATCCACCGGGTAGGCCGATAGTGTCAGATCGCAATTCAGTTTTTTGCCATGCCTCTATCTTTTTAGATAGAGTTTTGAGGGACTATACATATAAGGCTAAATCCTATATAAAGGACACCACAGATTTCTTATTGAAATTAAAGAATGTTTCTATTCCTGAGGAAGCCATTTTAGTTTCTTTAGACATTGTAAGTTTGTACACTTCTATAGATCATGCTAGTGGCATAAGAGTGATTGCACAAGTATTAGAACATTCTACAATTTCTAATGAAGGCAAGGAATTTGTAATAACCTTACTCCAGTTGATTTTGACATTTTCTTTTTTGTAATGTTTTTTATTTGCAGTTACGTGGTACCGCAATGGGTACGAATGTTGCGCCCACGTACGCAAATCTTTGTTACTTCTTTGGAAGAAGAGTTTGTCTACACCTCCACACATTTTAAGAAAGTGTTGGAATGGTGGAGGTTTATAGACGACATTTTTATGATTTGGTTGGGTACTGTTGTTTTTATATCTATCTATCTATCTATCTATCTATCTATTTTGTATATATATATATATATATATATATATATATATATATATATTTCTCCCTTCGTCCTTCTTCCTTCTGTTGGAACACATGTAAAATGTCTGTCTTTTGTGTTACTGTGCGTGCGCGGATTCTTTAACCATGCGCATGCTCAAAGTTGCTTGTGCATTTTAAGTTTCACTTTAGTTTCCACTATGAAGAGTTGCCCAAGAGCCCCACATGTAAAGAGCTACTGAACGACCTAGAATCAGCAGGTACAATTGTTTCAAAGAACACAATAAGTAATGCACTCAACCTTTATGGCCTGTATACACGCTCACCACACAAGACTCCATTGCTGAACAAAAAGCATGTTCAAGCGTGTTTAAAGTTTACTCAACAACATTTAGACAAGTCTGTGAAATACTGAGATAATAGTGTCTGGTGAGATTAAACCAAAATTTAACTCTTCAGATGCCATAATACACACAATGTTTGGAGGCCAAAAGGCACTGCAGATCACCCCAAAAACAGCATACTAGCAATGACGTTTGGAACATCATGGTGCGGGGCTGTTTTTCAGCATATGGCACTTGCAAACTTCATATAACTGAAGGATGAATGGACAAATATACCAAGACCTTCTTGATAAAAATCCGCTACCATCTACCAGGATTATGAAGATGAAATGAGGGTGGACATTTCAGCAACACAATGATCCCAAACACATAGCCAATGAAACTCGCAATTGGTTTCAAAGAGAGAAAATACAGTTGCTAGAATGGCTCAGCCAATCACCTGACCTGAATCCAACAGAAAATCTATAGCAGGAACTAAAGCTCAGAATTCATAGAAGGATTTGAAAAGTGTTTGTGTGGAAGAACTGGCCAAAATCTCACAAGAGCAATGCATGTGACAAGTTTCTCCATACAGGAAACATCTTGAAGCCATCATCACCCACAAAAGCTTTTGGACAAAGTTACATAGTTACATAGTTTGTCAGGCCGAAAAAAGACGTACGTCCATCCAGTTCAGCCCATTTTGAGTGTTAAAGTGTTGATCCTGAGGAAGGCATAAACCCACATGAGGTAGAAACCGATTGTCCTCATGTTAGGGAAAAAATTCCTTCCCGACTCCAATCTGGCAATCGGAATAAATCCCTGGATCAACGACCCCTCTCCAGAATCCTAGTCACTATAACTTGTTATAGCGCCAGAAATGCATCCAAGCCCTTTTTGAACTCTGTTAGTGAATTCACCATGACAATTTCCTCTGGCAGAGAGTTCCACAGTCTCACCGCTCTAACAGTAAATAATCCCTTTCTTTGTTTATGTAGAAACTTTCTTTCCTCAAGACGTAGAGGATGCCCCCTTGTTCTGGATACAGTCCTGGGTATAAAGAGATCTTTAGCGAGATCTCTATATTGGCCCTTAATATATTTAAACATATTTTATTTCCCCCGCAGCCGTCTTTTCGCTAAGCTAAATAACACCAATCTTGCTAATCTTTCTGGGTATTGCAGTCCACCCAGTCCTTTTATTAATTTTGTTGCCCGCCCTTGTACCTGATCAAGCTCTACAATGTTTTTGCTGTGCACTGGTGCCCAAAACTGTACACAATATTCCATGTGTAGTCTAACCAGTGACTTGTATAATGGGAGAATAATGTTCCCATCATGTGCATCTATGCCCCTTTTAATATAACCCATGATCCTATTTGCCTTGGCTGCTGCTGCCTGATACTGGCTGCTACAGTTGTTTACTGTCCACCAGGATTCTCAAGTCCTTCTCCATGTCACTTTTACCCAGCGTTTTTCCATTTATTATGTAGTCATGTAATGGATTTTTCCTCCCCATGTGCAAACCTTGCATTTATCAGTGTTAAACCTCATCTGCCATTTCTCTGCCCAGGCCTCCAACTTATCCAGATCCCTTTGTAATAACATATTATCCTCTATTAGTATCATCTGCAAAGATTCTACTGTGCAATCCCTGTGTAAGATCATTTATGAAAATATTAAAGAGGATAGGGCCCAATACTGAGCCCTGTGGTACCCCACTAGTAACAGGGATCCAGTCTGAGTACTGTATATACTCGAGTATAAGCCGAGTTTTTCAGCACAAAAAATGTGCTGAAAAATCCCCCCTCGGCTTATACTCGAATCACTGTTGGCACTCGGGCGCTGCGATGGCCTGAGTGGCGACAGGGACGATTCAGCTATATGCGACTACTCAGGGAGTGCATATAACTGAAGGCCGAGTCAGCTGACAGCGTCCGGACACTGCGGTGGCCCAGGCGCTGTCAGCGATCTCTTCCCCTGTATGCGACTCCTCCGGAGCGCATACAGGAGAAGAGATACCACTGCGGTGCAGAGAGCAAGCGCTCCCTGCTCCGCAGTGGACTCCGGGCGGCCGCAGACTCTCGGCTGTCCGGAGTTTCCGGCACAGGCAGCATGTGTCATCACGCTGCATGCGTGGCCTGATGACATCACCCACCTGTGCCGAGAAGATGGAGGAGAGCGCGCGGGAGGAGAGCGCGCGGGAGGCGGAGCAGCGGGGAGCCAGGTAAGTGGGTTTTTTTTTGTTTTAAAACCCTACCTATACCTGCCTATAGCCTGCTTAGGGGGACCTATACCTGCCTATAACCAGACTAGGGGACCTATACCCTGCCTATAGCCTGCCTAGGGGGACCTATACCTACTTATACCCTGCCTAGGGGGACCTATACCCTTCCTATACTCTGCCTATACCCTGCCTATAGCCTGCCTAGGGGGGACCTATACCTGCCTATAGCCTGCCTAGGGGGACCTATACCTGCCTATAACAACCTATATAGCTGCCTATACTAGCCTATAACCTGCCTATGGGGGACATTAAACTGTCTATAACCTGCCTATGGGGGATATTAAACTGCCTATAACCTGCCTATAACCTGCCTATGGGGGACATTAAACTGCCTATAACCTGCCTATGGAGGACATTAAACTGCCTATACCAGCCTATATCTGCCTATGGGGGACATAAAACTGCCTATACCTGCCTATATCTGCCTATGGGGGACATTAAACTGCCTATGTAATTTTATTGGTATCTATTTTTATTTTTAAAATTCGCCAGTAGCCGCTGCGTTTTCCAGCCTAGGCTTATACTCGAGTCAATAAGCTTTCCCGGTTTTTGTGGCAAAAGTAGGTGCCTCGGCTTCTACTCGGGTCGGCTTATACTCGAGTATATACGGTATGTACTGTTAATTACTACCCTTTGTTTTCGATCAGTGAGCCAGTTGCTTACCCACTTGCACACATTTTCCCCCACTCCAAGCATTCTTACTTTACTTACCAACCATTTATGTGGAACAGTATCAAATGCTTTAGAAAAATCCAAATATATGACATCCAGTCCCTCACCTCGACCCAGTCTGGAACTAACTTCCTCATAGAAGCTGATGAGAGTAGTTTGACAGGACCGATTCTTCATAAACCCATGCTGGAACGGCGTTATACATTTATTTTCAGTGAGGTAGTCCAGGATAGCATCTCTTAGAAAACCTTCAAACATTTTGCCCACAACAGAGGTTAAACTTGCCGGCCTATAGTTTCCTGGATCACTTTTTGACCCCTTTTTGAATATTGGCACCACATTTGCTATGCGCCAATCCTTTGGGACATAACCCGTTATTATACAGTCCATAAATATTAATAACAGGGGCCTATCTATCACATTACTTAACTCCCTTAGGACAAGCAGGTGTATGCCATCAGGGCCAGAAGATTTGTCTATTTTAAGCTTCCTAAGGCGGAGCTGCACTTCTTCCTGCTTTAGACAAGAAACATGTAAGTTGGAGTTTACCTCATCCCTCTGCTCATCAACAGGAAGCTCATCCTCCTCGGTAAATACAGTGGAGAAAAAATTGTTTAATAGGCTTGCTTTTTCCTTATCTATAGTCTCTCCCTCAGTACTTTTTAAAGGGCCAACATTTTCTTTTTTAATCTTTTTACTTTTTATATAGTTAAAAAAATGTTTTGGGGTTACTTTTACTTTCTATGGCAATACGTCTTTCTGTCTCCAGCTGTGCTGCCTTTATCATTATTTTACATATTTTATTTTTTTCCTTATAGCTTTTTAGTGCCTCTTCACTGCCCTCCTGTTTTAGTCGCTGAAACGCTTTATTTTTGTTTTTTATTGCCTCCTTTACATCTCTGTTGATCCACATTGGGTTTTTCCTGTTTCTAATTATTTTTTTACCATATGGTATGTACCTCTCACAGTGGACGCCTAAGATGTTTTTAAAGATCTCCCATTTATTTTTTTTCTGCTATTTTTAAACACCTTGTCCCAGTTAATACGGTTTAGGGCCTATTATATATAGTTCAGTAAATGTATTCAATACATTCAATTTTTCCCTGTGTCATTTCTTTACACATAATTTATGGACATCTATGGTTGATCAGGAAAATTCACAGAAAAATTATTTACTCAAAAAACACCCGCAAGGCCATACTTACAGCTCAGTGGTCGGACTATAGACTGAACCCAGTAGGAGGCAACACAAGCCCCTGTGCTACTTGAGAAAGATATAACAGGTGCAGGTTGTTAATGAGCAGAAGCTCACACCACTCCACTAGGGAAACAACTGAATGATAAAAAACTGCACCTTAAATAGATACCAGTTCACACCAGTATGCAAAAAAGCCACAGTTTAATACAGGGGGAGACTGCACAAAACCAAAAATACTGATAGAAAAACCGCTCACGCAGTTTATGTATGAGAGAGGTGGTTGCTGGTATTATAATTGCATATAAATAAGGTGATACAAAGGGTGCCATTTATACACATATGTGTGATACACCATGCTGACTTACAACCTATGACGCCTCTACTACTCGATTAGGCTGCCTGCCCGGCACTTTTTGGGTGTCCAGCACAAAATACTGACACTCTCAACTCCCCAGAAAGTGACATACTGGAAAAATATAAAATATGAAGTATTAGTTGATACAGTGGCCACTATACACAAGCCCGCAAACCACATCAAGGTTCCTCATTTCTTGCGAGTTCCTACACTAACCATTTACAGAAAAATAAATGGGACATTATTTACTCAAACACATGCAAGGCCATACTTACAACTCAAGGGCTGGACTATAGACTGAACCCAGTAGGAGGCAACACTAGCCTCTTGCTACTTGATCAGACCCACAGCACAGTTCATGCAAAATAGATTCTTTATTTAATTCGCCACCTGTTAAACAGCAGACAAAAAAACACCAAACAAAACCAAAGGCTTGCTTCAGCCAGCACTCGGATGTCCCAAAACAGTCTTCAGCAGAGACAGCTTGTACAATGAATATGGCACAGTTCATGTTCTCCATAGGGCTCTCACCAATCCTACTCACTGTAGGGCACAGCACAGTTCTGGGAAAGATCCCTTGCTTTCCTCAGCATACATCCAAGGATCTTACTCCACAGTAACCTTCAGTAAGATTGGAGAACAATACCCAGCTCACCTGACAGCCATATCACTCATCATATATATAATTAATTTTACAGTTATTATTAAATGCTAAATAGATATACAATAGCAAAAAAAGGGAAACAATAAGGGCCACATGTATGAAAACGGTCTAGGTTTAAAACTCACTTTGTTTCCAATAGCAACCAATCAGAGCGCCCCTTTCATTTCATATAGTGAGTTTTAGACCTAGACAGTTTTCATACTTGTGGCCCTAAATGTTACAGCATTAAAACATACAACGTTATAATTACCACCCAAGGGCCTTCACACACTTAAGTCTTTTGTCCAGACACTGCTTCCTCAAAATGGCTTCTCTAAAAGAGGAACACACTCAGGTCCGGACTGGCGGTAAACCTCAGCAACACTTGCCTGGGGGACCACCAGGGTCCGGGCCTCTTCACCGGCTCGGAGTGCCCGTTGGGGGGGGCTGGTGCCCCAGTGGGCCCTAATTGCTGACGCCGGTCTGTGGCGCAGCTACAGGAGCCACAGCGGTTGCATACACGACTGGACCCCTGTGCCAGGGGGCTGACGGGCCCCCCTCGATATACGGCTGCATGGCTGGGTAACAGATCCAGCCATGCAGAGATCATGGCCACCGCTGTGCGGTGCAAGCGGCGGGTCAGGCAGAACATCCAGGATCTTCTGATCCTGGCCGTTCAGCCCTCTGGAGGTCACTGGTGCGCAGTCTGAGTCCAGGAGCGAGCAGGAAGATGTTAACCTGGAGGAAGAGCCAAGAAGAGGAAGGAAAGAAGGACAACAGTTGAGTATTTTATTTTTTTTTAAACTGGGCTTCTCACTAACTAATGACTGGGGGCAACCTACCTGCTAATTAATGGGGCAGACCTACCTTCTAATTAATGGGGACACCTCGACCTGGCTAATTAATGGGGGAAGACCTGCCTGGCTAATTAATGGGGCAGACCTACCTGGCTAATTAATGGGGCAGACCTACCTGGCTAATTAATGAGGCAGACCTACCTGGCTAATTAATGAGGCAGACCTACATGCTAATTATTGGGGCATAACTACCTGTCTAATTAATGGAGCAGACCTATCTGGCTAATTAATGGGGGCACCTCGACCTGGCTAATTACTGGGGGCGGTCCTACCTGGCTAATTACTAGGGAGCAACTCTACCTGGCTAATTACTGGGGGCAGCCCTAGCTACCTGGCCAGTTACTGGGGGCAGTCCTATCAATCTGGCTAATTACTGGGGGAAGACCCTGTCTACCTACCTAATTAATGGAGAAAGGCCCTGTCTACCTACCTAACTACTGGGACCTATGTAACTACTTTCCTAATGGGGGTCCTATATACCTATTAACTGTCGTGGGCCATTGTCAGGAAAAAACCCGCCCCTCCGGCCCACTCGAGGATCGATGGCCTGACTTGGTGTATCGTGACGTTGCACTGCCCCCTATGGGTACAAAAGATCAGCCAGATACTGTTTCACCATTAAACTCTGTCCACACAGGCACAGGGAGACCCAGGGAGGACAGAAGAACACACTCCTTGCCAACGACCCTGAACGGGTGGGAGAGATTTGTTTACCCACACTGGTTAAACAAAGATCTGCCAGTCAAATAGGCTGCCCACAGTTTCTAGTTTGGTTATAAGACCGATCCGTTACCGACTTATAACAAGGCCAGGAACCAGCCTTGGGGTAGCTATATATTATAGACCGAGTAATAGGCATGTGAAGCTGATGATCAAGATAACAGGCTAGCTCAGATTAAAGTTTATAGATTTAATTCACCTTGGAGGGCACACTAGACAGATAATATGTACAGAATGATAATATATACAGGTAGGAGTCAGAGGTGCAAATACGAGTATGGTTACAGACAAAAGGCAGTAAGATGCGTCCAGTTACCGGAGATTGGCTTGGTTCAGGGCCCACATGGGGGGGTGGATGTGGCTCTGCGCTGCGTGGATGCTTCTGGAATTATGTCAGGTACCCCCCTCCTGAATGCAACAACAGGCCCACATGGGTTCCCTGCTTTTATCCATGATGGGACAGCCCATGTGGCAGCCACCTACACTCCCCCACACACCCCTGGGACGGTCTACAAACTCCACCTTCCCTGGCCATGCCATTTCTGACTGAAAAACCAAAATGGGCCATACCTCGGCAGGGCATTGGCACCAGTGGCAGTGGCACCATCAGAACCGGCTGGGCCTACTCTACTCCCTGATACCAGACACCCCTATGCTATGGGATTCCTAAGTCCAGTTCTGAAATTCTCAGTACCTCTGCCCCCTAGCACCTCGGGAGTGGTGACTATGTGTACAGGGAGTTCCATATTTTAAGATATGAAACCCTCATAGACCAGTTATGAACTGGTCGCCTATGAATCTTTATGAAATATCAGTGACTGGCCGGCTGGCATCTGTGTATTCAAGTCTTTGAAGCTTGAGGTTGGAGCTAATTAAGTTGCATGAGGATCCTTTCATGAGCTGATCTCCTGCTGGGGTGGCTTCCTATAGAAGGGCATTTAAAATGGGTCTGAGCTGGGCTAATTTATGTGTAAATTGAGCTGAGCTGGGGCCATTTGTGAGATCTGACTAGATACAAAGTTGGAGGAGGGAGAATGATTTGTCATTTTTTGAGTGAATTTTCCTCACAGCCATATATACCTACCTTATGAGGGGATCCTATATACCTAACTACCTACTGAAAGGGTCTATATAGATACCTAATGGGGGACTATATGCCTTCCTACCTACTGTGGGGCATTTATACTTATCTGTCTACTGAGGGGACCTATATACCCACTGAGGGCCTACCTAATTGGGGATTATATACCTCTTTACCTACTGAATAAATCTGTAAACTTACTGAGGGGGACTATTTACTTATATACTGAGAGTACCTATATATCTACCTACTTTGGGAGGTCTATATACTTACCTGCCTACTGGGGGGGGGGGAGGCTGTATACTTACCTAATGGTGTATACTTACCTAATGGGGGTCTACCTATTTACATGCCACTTATCTGACTTTTTTATATTTCTAATTCTTAGGGTCTAACATACGCTGTAGGACACCAAAGGGGGCACTATTACTATTTGGGGCGCTATGGATGGGTAGAATTGATGGGGAAGTGCTGCAAAAGACAGGAGTCTAAGGTGGTTTTTGTGGTAAATTCTACAGGGACAAATAGTGACTGGGAAAAGAAAACATTGTATTCTGTACTGGAAGGGAATCGTACAACTCAGAGAAGAGAACGAGTCATAAGAGAAGTCGTAATGGAGGTTTGTGCCAGATGGAGAAGAAAAGGAGAAGAGAACAATTCCAATCAGAGATGACGTCTGCTGTGAGTCCCTGATATCAGGGGTAATTTTACTTCTGTGTTGTATCAGTGCTACATTCATGTGATGGTAATCTGACTGGCCGTGTTGTAGGTTATACTGGTTTATATTGGTTATACAGGCTTGTCCCTGGTTGTAAAGCAAATACACACCTGACTATGCATGTGTCTTTTGTGCAGAAATGTACAGCATTAACTGCTGTGCCTTTGTGCACAAAAATGGCATCCATAAACACATTAAAAATGTGTCAAAAATGCACCAAAAATTCTCTGTGTGAATGTACCTTTATGGTGTTGCTTATTTTAGAAAGTGGCGAGGTGCGAGAACAAGGGACATTTTGTAAGTGGGTATTGTATTTGGGCTGGTGGGGGCTTTGTGCCAGAGTTGATTTTTATTCCTAGTCCAGCCCTGAACACACCCTAAGTGTTCCACCTACTCCCAAAGGGGATACCCAGTGTGCTTGCTTCCTTCCTTCCAAGAGCTTGCATTTATCTTATATTATCCTAACTCAGACCATATCTGTCCCTTCCCCCCTCTAAAACATACAGACTCTGTATTTACTTTCATCGTTCAAAGGAACTTTAAATTTAATTGAACTCTTCTCGGCATATCCCCCCCTCTCATGCTGGTGCCTTATCCTTATCAGACAGTTTTTATTATGTTATGGCATCCTGTGGGTGTAGCATATACCTATTGTCTTACTTTTTAATTAGCACCTGAATGAGATACGCTACACAGGGCCATATTTTACTCTAAAAAGGGCAATATACTACGTGGAAATCCCTAAAGAAGCATTTATGCTATCTATCATACATGAAAAAACTTTGAGACTCTCGGTTCACATATTTTGATCAAAAAAAGTTTTAAGCTGCCCACGACTTTCAACGTGATCTCAAAATCGGGCAGTCCTAATGCTATCTTTACCTCTCAATCGAGCCAATCAGGCCTCCCCATGGTCAACCGACCTCCTTTAAATTCAGAGAGAAAAAATAAAAAACCCCCAAACCTGCAAGCTGCCCTTCTTATGACAGCCTGTGAGATGGGCGGGGACAAAAACCCCAAAAGGGAAAAGCACCCCTTCCTTCCCATATAGGTTAAAATCAATGTACACCAAGTATAACGTATGTTTCTGCACACAAAAACATTTCTGAAAAAACGCATGCAAACCTGGGTGCCACTGGCAGGGCTGCGGCACACATGTAATTAGACATGTACACACACAGACCGCCGCCAGCGGCACACTACTGCAAAAAGGGCAATATACTACGTGGAAATCCCTAAAGAAGCATTTATGCTATCTATCATACATGAAAAAACTTTGAGACTCTCGGTTCACATATTTGCCCTTCATATTTTACTCTAGTCACCAGTTGGCAGGTGCCTAGTGCAACAACTTTTATGGGGTGTCAGCAAGGTGTCTTTTTACTCAAATTTTTATACATTTATAAGATTATTTTTTTATTCTTTTTTTTTTTTTTTTTTTTTTTTTTTTTTTTTTTTTTTATACAGAGCCTGTGTACCCTGGTAATTATGACTAGCTGCCCGTGTACACTGGTATCTGGTTGCTATATGGTTTCTATATGGAGGTTATATACAGTCTGCAGAGCCTGAGTATACTGTTACCTATCACTATATGGTCAATGTAAGGTGGAAATATTGGTAGAAGTGTAATGGTTTAGGTTCAGGCACAGTTCGGCGACATCTTCCAGCTCTCCTGGATGCTGAATAGGCTATCCAACGTCCAGGAAAGCTGGGTGATGCCAAATCTCTCAATTAGCTTTCTTAGGAACCATTAGATAGTTTGTAAGACGGAAAAAAGACAGCCGTCCATCCAGTTCAGCCGTAACCCATTTGGTTGTAGTAAACATGGCTTTTTGTAGGAGGCATACCTTGATACAAAGAGGGCATGGTAATGCAAATTCTGAGAGCAAGTATGAGTAAAATGCTGAACGCCTGAATATTTAAATGGGCGTCAACATCCGGTTAATGGGGGCGTATTCAAGTTCAGTGCCTGGGGCAGCATGACCTATAAATACAGCCCTGCTGCTATATTTCAAGACCTTCTCCCGTGAGAAACCAGTATACAGAATATTCCCACTAGTTAAATATCTCATATATATTTTATTCCAAAACATACCATAAAACAGACCATATTAGTCTATATAGTCTGTATGTGTGTATATATATATATATATATATATATATATACACAATAGTTTTCTCTTCTTCTCTGCCTAAAGAACTGTATAAGCAGAGGAACTAAACAGGTTGTAGAATGGTATGGAACTGGACAGGTTCCTTCAGAATCTCCCTGTTAATGGAGGAGAAACGGGAGGAAATACTTGTCTTTCAAAGATGGATGTATAAAGTTCACAGAAGAACCAAACTCCAAGAGGTCAGGAACTTGAAACTTAACACCAGTTACTGAGAGTGACTGGAGAGGCCAAACAAGGAACGGATGTGTCCTCCATGAAGGGTACCCAACCAACAAGACTATGGCACTTGGGTTTCCGGGGCGCAGTTGGATGGACTAAGCAGTTTTTTAGGTAATGCTTGGCACCGCCGCAGTATAAGCACAAGTTCAGACTCCACCGCGGAGTGCGTTCCTCCCTAGGTTAGATGAATATGGTCCACTTGCATGGGTTCATCTTGAGAAGATGTGGGTGCCCGGTGAGAGTGACTTGGGGAGACCAGTACAAAACGAGGTGGCATGCGAGGTAGGAAGGGTGTTGGCTGCTGGTGAAGCTCTAACTCTCTGCAAAACAGATGTCGATCTTGGTAGCCAGAGCAATGAGGTCATCCTGGTTATATGGTAGATCACAACCAGCCAGCTCGTCCTTTTTATGCCCAGAGAGGCCATTCCAGCAGGCTACAACAAGGGCCTCGTTGTTACAAGCAAGTTCAGAGGCCAATGTGTGGAGCTGGATGGCATATTGGCCCACCGTAGAATCACCTCGTCTGGAGCGTAGTAAAGCAGATGCCGCAGAGGTGTTGCATCCAGGTTGTTCAAATATCTCATAGAAAGCACTCAAGAATTCCTAAAGATCCACTATCAGCGGGTCCCCTCATTCCCAGAGGGGCGAGGCACACGCCAATGCTTCACCTGTGAGCAGGCTACTGGCTTGATCAAACAGGAACTGGTGTGCCAGTGCACTGGTTAGAAAGCCCACGACATGTCTTCGGATCACCATAGTGATGAGATGGCAGAGGCAGGCTGGGGACTGGTAATGACAACAGGAGGCAGAGCTAGTACAGGTACAGGTGCAGATATAAGTTGATCTAGATATCTGACTGTAGTTTCTGGAAGAGTTGCTCCAGATGGACGTCTTGATGCAAGACTATGGATGCAAGATGCTGAGTATCAGGCAGGGTCACAATGGCAGGGTCCATGATCATATCATCCTGTTACAATCCACAGGGTGCACAGGGCACACAGGAGGATAGGTGAGCTAAATCTGGCAGCGGATGCCACCACTGGCACGGGTGCCACTGCAAGGACAGGAGTCAGAGCAAGAACACGGCCATGCCCGCGTTTCCAAACAGGAACCCCGGCATGGACAATCTCTTGCAATCTGTAATACAAACGATTCAATTTTTTACACCATTACTTTTTGTGAATATTTCATTAATTTAGCCATTACATCTTTGTATTCTGGCATCCTTTATAAACATCTCCATATGCAAATTATGATTTAATTTCTTGAGTTGGAGTATATAGAAAATCAGTATAATTCTAAAAAAAATATGTAATACACCTGTGGGGTCAAAGTGCACACTACATCCCGAGATGAATTTGTTAAGGGGTGTAGTTTCCAAAAGGCGGTCATTTTTGTTGGGATTCCTCTTTTATATTGCTTCGAGGGGAAAGGGGCCTTTGCTAATTCAAGTTGCCACCTTCCTACCATTACAGCAAATTACCACATATGGGGTATTGCCACACTCAGGAGAAATTGGGTGACAGGTTATGGGGTGCTTCTCTTGATACTGGATGCACTTAGTTCATCATGTTTTCCAGATTGGTCTTTACATCTGTAGCTCCTCATGCTCAGATGGTTTGTGCGCAGACTCATGCTCTGTTTCGGGGTCCACCCCCTTTGTCAAAATTGAATAGTGTGTATTACAGATTTGGAGAGAGTGAATAATAATAGGGTGATATAAGGTCCCTATCACACACTATATACATGTGGGAATGAATTAAATAAGGTCTATCAACAAATAGAAAAAACAGGGGACACAACAGAAGGGCACTTTCGCGGTCCAGGGCACAAACCGTGACAACAACCCTTGCACACCAATTTAACTAAAAAGTTGAAACAATCTTCCAGAGTTGCTTAACGCCTCTGAAAGAAAACCCACTCCACTGACAATCTTGCCACATACAAACACTCTTCAACTTCAAATCTGAACTCACGTCTGCCAAATAGGATACTATACCATTCTCTTATTTTTCCTTCCTCATAAATCTACACAACTATTCAACACCTTTAATTATTAACTCTGTCTACTGGTCCCCTCTTTCCCTAACTGTTCTCTAAGAAGATAATTTTGCCACTCACTTCTTTAACAAGATCAACCTCAACAGAGAAAGCTTCCTCCCACAGTCCCCACCACCTACTTCTATACCTGCACCCGAAACGCGTTAACCGCATTCGGATATTTCTCCGGGGGGATGCTACGTGTACATTTTAATTCTTGCACAATAAAGCCTTCAAGATTTTAATTTGGCCGGGCCGTTTGTCCCTCGGTGCTGTATTCATCTTTCCTTTCCTAAGCCCACTGTGCGCTTCTCCCTTAACCTGCTTCTCCCTTGGTACTCATAACAAGCTTTCTTTTCTACTCCCCCCCCCCCCTCCAGTACCTATAATCTTGATCCAGCACCATCCACCTCATCCCAGACCTTATTGCTGTTATTACCCCAGCCCTCATCCATCTTTTCAGCCTATTGTTATCCTTTAGCATCTTCCCACCTTTAAACACCCAGAAATCACAACCATCCTTAAGAAACCATGTCGACCCCGTCTCTCTGTCCACCAATCGCCCCCCACGCCCTGCTACCATAGGCATCAAAACTACTTGAACAGCAAGTATGTTTTGAACTGTTCTCTCACCTCTCATCCAACTCTCTCCTCCACCCGTTGCAATCTGGTTTCCAAATCCCACCACTCTACCAAAATTGCTTTAACCAAAGTCACCAATGACGTTTTAACTGCAAAAGCCTCAAATCACTACACTGTGCTTCTCCTCTTAGACTTGTCCTCATTACTGTCAAACACTCCCTCCTGTTAAGTATGCTCTCATCCCTTGGTATCACAGACTTGACCCTTTCCTGAATCTCCTTATACTTCATGAATCAGATGTTTAGGGCAACATGTATGAAAACTGTCTAGGTCTAAAACTCGCTTTGTTGCCCATAGCAACCAATCAGAGCTTCCCTTTAATTTCATATAGTGCTCTGGAAAAATGAGAGGGGCGCTCTGATTGGTTGCTATGGGCAACAAAGTGAGTTTTGGACCTAGCCAGCTTTCATACATTTGTCCCTTAGAGTCTCTCACTCTAGCACCACCTCTTCCTCTGGCTCTTTCTGTTGGTGTCCCACAGTGGTCGGTCCTGGGTCCTCTACTCTTTATCTACACTCATGGCCTGGGTCAACTCATAGGATCACGTACCATTTGTATGCTGACGACACTCAACTTATTGTCTCTCATCTATATCCTCCTTCTCCTCTCATTTCCTAAAACTAGTTGTGGAGAAAACTGAATTCATTCTTTCAACCCCACTCTATCCTATCACCTGATCTATCTATCACTGTAAATGGCTCTACAGTTTCACTGGTCATGCAGGTGCCTTGGGATAACCTTTGACACTTCTCTGTTTTTTTAATCCTTTAATGCACCTTGATGTTTCTGTACGTCATGGTGCAGTGCCTGTTAAGGCACCATGACACACAGGAACGTTATGGAAATCATGCGGGCACAGTAGCTGTTCCTGCACGATCGCTGTGGGAACCCGGCGGTGATTGACAGACGGGCTCCTGCACTTGTTGTCAGGAGTGGCGATAACTCCATTCCCAGCGGCAGTGTCGGACTGGGGGGTCCGGGACCCACAGGGTAAATGATCTCGGGTGCCCAACCTACTTTACATTAAAATTTTACCGGCCTCTCAGACTTAAATTCGCCCATTTTACCACATAATACAGTGTGCAAAACAAAAACTGTTTTGTGTAGTACAATGTAGTTACACATTTGTCAGTCTAACATATCATAGACACAGGGCTAAGTAGCTCATCCATATCCCCCCCTTCCCCCAACATACAATATCCCCCTCCACCCACATACAATATCCCCCTCCACCCACATACAATATCCCCTCCACGTTTCCCTTGGTCACGCACCTCACCACCTTATAAAATAAACACCAGCAAGAAAGTAAAAGTGTGACTCCTATCACAGGGTCAGGTGTTCCCTCACTCTTACAATCAGGGACACATGTGCGCTGCCACTATACCCGCGCCAATATAACTTACAACATATAGAGACCACATAGCGGTCAGACACCAGCTCAGGTATAACCTACAACACCGCCATATAGAGACCACATAGAGGTCAGACACCAGCTCAGGTATAACCTACAACACTGCCATATGGAGACCACAGAGGTCAGACACCAGCTCAGGTATAACCTACAACACCGCCATATAGAGACCACATAGAGGTCAGACACCAGCTCAGGTATAACCTACAACACCGCCATATAGAGACCACATAGAGGTCAGACACCAGCTCAGGTATAACCTACAACACCGCCATATAGAGACCACATAGAGGTCAGACACCTGCTAAGGTCACCATCACATTACAATATAAAAAATAACCCTTGATGTCAGGGACTCACCAGAGACGTCTGAGTCGTTCTCTTCTCTCATGAGTCGTTCCGATTCCCTTTTCTTCTGCATCTGTTCCACACCGCCATGATGACTTGTCCCGGCCACAACTCATCCCTGCAGAAATTACACAAAAATATCTTAGAATCCTCAATTTTCCAGCATTTCTTTACCTATTCCCACCTCTGTACAAACTACCCAGGGGTGAGAGAGCGGGTACAAGCCTAGTATCCTAAGGGTTTGGAGGGGGGGGGAGGCCACAGGTAACTAATAGGCCCTATTTAGGTAGGTAGAACCCCCCGTGGATAAGTTGCTAGGCCCCCCCAGGTAGGTTGGTGGGTACCAGCCACAGGTTTGGTAGTAAATAGCCCCCAGGTAGATAAGCAGGCCCAGTTATGCAAGTTGATAGGCTACAGTTAGGTTGGTGGACCCCAGTTAGTTAGGTGTAGGTAAAGGGGTTGGTGAGTCCCAATTAGTTAGGCTGTAGGTAGGTGGTTTCCCCAGTAGGTAAGCTGTAGGTAGTTAGGGTCCCCTTTAAATAGGCTGCAAGCAGTTAGGGACCCTCTTTAGGTGCTATACAGGCAGTTAGGGGTCTCCTTTAGGTACTATACCGACAGTTAGGGGTCTCCTTTAGGTCGTATACAGGGAGTTAGGGGCCTCCTTTAGGTAGTCTACAGGAGTTAGGGCCTCCTTTAGGTAGTGTGCAGGAAGTCAGGCCCCCCCTTTAGCTACTGTGTAGTATCAGAGCCCCCTTAGTGTTTAGGTAGCCAGGGCCCCCCTTGTAGTCAGGGCCCCCTGTAGGTAGCCAGAACCCCCCTTGTAGTCAGGGCCCCCTGTAGGTAGTCAGGACCCCCTTGTAGTCAGGGCCCCCCTATAGGTAGCTGGGGCCCCTCATGTAGGTAGTCAGGGCCCCCCTGTAGGTAGTCGGGGCCCCCCATGTAGGTAGCCAGGGCCCCCCCTTGTAGTCAGGGCCCCCCATGTAGGTAGCCAGGGCCCCCCATGTAGGTAGCCAGGGCCCCCCATGTAGGTGGCCAGGGCCCCCTGTAGGTAGCCAGGGCCCCCCCTAGTAGCCAGGGCCCCTCTTGTAGCCAGGGCACCCACTAGTAGCCAGCCAACCCCCCTTGTAGTCAGGGCCCCCCCTTGTAGTCAGAGCCCCCCCAGTAGCCAGAGCCCCCCCCCTAGTAGCCAGTCTCCCCCCCTAGTAGCCAGGGCCCCCCTTTGTAGCCAGTGTCCCCCTTAGCCAGTGTCCCCCCCTAGTAGCCAGGGCCCCCCTTAGCCAGTGTCCCCTAGTAGCCAGAAACCCCCTTAGCCAGTGTCCCCTAGTAGCCAGAGGGTCCCCTTAGCCAGTGTCCGCCCCCCCTTAGTAGCCAGGGCCCCCTTTAGCCAGTGTCCCGCCCAAAGCAGCCAGGGCCCCCCCTTAGCCAGGGCCCCCCTTAGCATCCAGGGCCCCCTTAGCCAGTCCCCCCCATAGTAGCCAGAGCCCCCCTTAGCCAGTGTCCCCCCCATAGTAGCCAGGGCCCCCCTTAGCCAGTGTCCCCCTCATAGTACCAGTCCCCCCCATAGTAGCCAGGGCCCCCCTTAGCCAGTGTCCCCCCATAGTAGCCAGGGCCCCCCTTAGCCAGTGTCCCCACCCATAGTAGCCAGGGCCCCCCTTAGCCAGTGTCCCACCCATAGTAGCCAGGGCCCCCCTTAGCCAGTGTACCCCCCCATAGTAGCCAGAGCCCCCTTAGCCAGTCCCCCTCAATAGTAGCCAGGGCCCCCTTAACCAGTCCCCCCATAGTAGCCAGGGCCCCCCTTAGCCAGTGTCCCCCCATAGTAGCCAGAGCCCCCCTGTAGGTAGTTTAAAAAAAAACAAAAAAAAAAAAACACTCAATCACTTCCCTTGCGCCGGCTCCTGGACAGTCCCAGCCGCTCCGTGCTGCCGCCGGCTCCGTACTGCCGCCCTGATTAGGCGGCGCGGTGAAGTGACGTCACCGCGCACCTACGTCAGCAGTAGGGGCCGGCGCCCGGCAGGCTGAAGGCCTAATGCGTTCAGCCTGCCGGGAGATCAGCGAGCGCAGCGCTAGTGGCGTTGTGCTTCGCTGACACCGCGCAGCCCCGGGGGCCTGGGACATTAGTCCCCAACTCCCGGGCCGGTCTCTGAGCGCTCGGGACGCGGGTCCCGGGCGTTCAGTGACCGGATGCGCGGACGGGCCCCAGGGAGCGACGGCACTACCTCCGGGGCCCGCAGCGGCTCGGGGCCCACCGGGGGATTCCCCGGTCCCCCGGCGGCCCAGTCCGAGCCTGCCCAGCAGTTTAACCCCTTAGCTGTTGGGGCGGCGGCTGTAATCGCTGAATCTGTGACCCAGAGATACAGCGTGTGGTGAGGTGGGCCTGCGACCGCTGCGACCCCTGTAGCTACACTACTGCATATATGAGTTTACTCCCCCTGACACACATGGAGTCTCCTAAGTGTCTATATGAGCAAAAGTGGCCCACAGTGGGTTTTTAGGTACATAATTGGTAGAATGAGTAGCTGTGAATGAAATAACCCTGTTCCAAAAGATCTGAACCACGGGGCAGCTGCACAGGCAATGAAAGAGGTCTGTCTCTGGTGATTTACAGCGAACACAGCAATTGTCAGAGAATATTCCTATTCTATTACCTCTAATTGAGGTAATATAAGCTCTAAATTACAATTGGGGAGTCATCTCCCAGTATTTGCTGGAGGGCTAGAATCGTCTACTATTGCTTAGCGCTACATATGGATGACTCCAGTCTGGATCTCTCAACGCTCTAATCCACTTTGTGAATGCCTTGGAGGTTTTTGAAAAATCCAATGAGGTATGTACAAATTTGTTAAAGTGAGTAGTTAGACCTTTAAGAGAGGTATTGGAGTTTAGCTCTTTTCATAGTGAAAGATTCCACTCCATTGGTGGGAATTGTGAAATTTAGAAACATAGTTATAGGCACAAAGAATTTGTTTTTAAGCTCCCCCAAAGATAAAAATTTTTGAGACTTCATGTCCACCATATGATAAGCAGAGACAATTCTACCCCTACACCACCTGCGAAACTCCCTATCAGGAGAGCCCTCTTAAAAATCAGGGTTTGCCAGAAATGTGCAGAGCAATGATGCTTGGGGGTGTAAATGTTTTTTTTCCTCATGTTCTGCATTGCCCACCCACAAGCTTGTGATCAACAGAGGATTAGTTCTTAATGATTCTGGGATATATTGATAGGATTGATGCAGAAAGTTAGTAAGTGAAGTTCTTCCCAGGAAAGACTGTTCTAATTTAGAATCTGTAACTATAGAAGTTTATTACAGCCAGTCTGCCGCAATCTGTAAGAATGCCACTATATTACATGCCCGGATATCTAGTAAATGAATGCCTCCATTAGCCGCAGGCTGCTGTAGGATTATCAATGGGATTCGGGGTCTCTTGCCATTCCATATGAATTTGTGAAATAGCTAATGTATGTTTTTTCATCTTTAGGTCTTAAATAAAGAGGTAAAGAATGCAAAAGATATAATAATCACAAGAACTCTGTTAGTTTGACCAGGTTGCCTCTGCCAACATATGATACCGGCAATTTCCTCCAGTCTGTTAACCTCAGCTCCAAGGAATGAATATAGGGTATTTATAAAGGTGTATAGGGGATTTTGTAATGTTTATTCTCAAGTATGGGAATATAGTCTTACACCACTGAATGGGATGAAGGTGTTCCCATGAGGGTTGAAATGGACCTTGCTATATATTATGCTATAGTATTTTGATATCTCCCCAATCTCCAACAGGACATGAATGTTTTGAGGTAGTGTTGTACGTGGATTTTGAAGAATCAAGAAAACATTGTCTGCATAAGCAGCTATGCCTACCGTCAATGGTTCCAGCAGATTATTTCTACTTAAATATAGGGGCTGGAGGTAATACAACAGGGGGTCTAGCGCCAGATTAAACACCAATGTGGATAATGGGTGTAACGGGTACGGTGGATTCGCTGGACCCCCGCAAGCGATGATACGTAAGCCACGCCAGGGAACGGAATCTAAGTAGCCCCCGGTTTTCACCAGAGCCCGCCGCAAAGCGGGATGGACTTGCTGCGGCGTGAGACTACCAGGTCGTTACCCCTGACGTGACTTGCGGAGGCGGCCGGGGTACTGCGTGGTACAAAATCGTAATCCAGAGGCGAAGTCGGGGACAGGCAGAAGGTCAGGGCAGGCAGCAGAGGTTCGTGGTCAGAGGCGGGCGGAAGGTCAGGGCAGGCGGCAAGCAGGCAAGGTCAGGAAACGTGGCGGACGGACTGGTACACGGGTCAGCGATACGGACACTAAGGCACACCAAACACTCTCTAAGCACACCAACGGACTGGCAGGAAGTGCAGGGGGCGTACCGCTAAAATAGAACCAGCGCCTGATAATTGACCAATTATCGGGGCGCTGGCCCTTTAAATCTAGAGAAGCCGGGCGCGGCGCGCCTAAAGCACAGGCAACGCGCCCGGCGGCTGGGACAGGCGGGGACAGCGTTCACCGGAGCGCGGACGGGTAAAGGGGAGCGGCGCTGGTGCCGGACAGGAGCGGGGTGGTCGCGGGCAGCTGCAGCCGCCGCACCGGAGCCCCTGCGCGCCGCGGGGGGCAGCAGAGCCCGCGACCCCCGTGACAGTACCCCCCCCTTAGGTCTCCCCCTCCTTTTTTGAAACCTAGAGAGAAGGTCAGGAGACAGGTTGGCCTCAGGTTCCCAGGACCGCTCCTCCGGCCCGAACCCCTTCCAGTCAATGAGAAAGAACCGCTTCCCCCTCACTGTCTTCTGCGCCAGCACCTCCTTGACCTCATAGATGTTATCAGAGTTGGCCACCGGAGAAGGCGAGACAGATCTACGGGAGAAGCGATTCAGCACCACAGGCTTGAGGAGCGAGACATGGAAGGCGTTCGGGACACGCAGAGTGGGAGGCAAGCGGAGCTTATAGGATACCGGGTTAAGCTGCCGGAGTACCACAAACGGACCCAGATACTTAGGCCCCAACTTGTAGCAGGGCACTTTGAAGCGGATGTATTTTGCCGATAGCCAAACCCTATCACCCGGCTTAAATACGGGAGGAGGTCTCCGGTGCCTATCGGCCTGAAGTTTAGTGCGGGAGGAGGCCCGTAAAAGGGCCTGTCGAGTAACTTGCCAGAGTGTCTTGATGTCCCGTACTTGGGCATCCACAGCAGGGATGTCACCCGAGGAGGCCAGAGGGAGGGGTGGGCGGGGATGCAGCCCAAACACAATAAAAAAGGGGGAGGCTCCAGCGGATTCAGAATCTAAGGAATTATAGGAAAATTCCGCCCAGGGGAGGAGGTCAGACCAGTTATCCTGGCGAGCGGACACAAAATGTCGCAGATAAGTACCTACAATTTGGTTGACCCTCTCCACCTGCCCGTTGGTTTGGGGATGATATGCGGAGGAGAAGTCCAACTGAATCTGCAATTGAGCACACAGGGCCCGCCAGAATTTTGATACAAACTGGACCCCCCTATCAGAGACGATATGCAACGGGAGCCCATGTAGTCGAAAGATGTGGTGGAAGAAGTGCTGGGCTAGCTGGGAAGCGGAGGGCAACCCGGGCAGAGGAACAAAGTGGGCCATTTTCGAAAATCTGTCGACCACTACCCAGATGACCGTGTTGCCTGAGGAGGCTGGGAGGTCAGTAACAAAATCCATCGCAATATGCGACCAAGGTCTTTCTGGCACCGGGAGAGGCAGGAGCAGACCCGCGGGTCTGAGCCGAGGGACCTTGTTACGGGCACAGGAGTCACAGGCCAGGACAAAGTCTCTAACGTCCCGAGCGAGAGTGGGCCACCAATAGTACCGGGAGATTAGTTGCTGAGACTTATGGACTCCAGGGTGCCCAGCGGTTCGCGAGGCATGTCCCCACTTCAGGATACGATGCCGCATAGCAGGGCGTACATAGGCCTTCCCGGGAGGCAGGTGTCGAAGGTCCACCGGAGCCACCGTGAGGAGACGCTCGGGAGGAATTATATGCTGCAGAGGCGGCTCCAGCCCCACCGTGTCAGAGGATCTAGAGAGGGCGTCTGCTCTTATGTTCTTGCCAGCCGGTCGAAAATGAAGAAGAAAATCAAATCTGGCGAAAAAGAGTGACCACCTAGCTTGCCGAGGATTCAGCCGTTGGGCAGACTGTAGGTAGAGAAGATTCTTGTGATCGGTAAATATATCGGTGGGGTGACAGGCTCCCTCCAGCAGGTGCCGCCATTCTTCCAGGGCCAATTTAATTGCCAGCAATTCCCGATCTCCGATAGTATAGTTTTTTTCGGCTGGGGAGAAGGTTCTGGAGAAGAAGCCGCAAGTACGTGGTTTTCCGGAGGGGGACTTCTGGAGGAGAACCGCTCCTGCACCTACCGAGGAGGCGTCTACCTCGAGGATAAAGGGGCGTTGTGGGTCCGGGCGAGACAGCACTGGTGCAGAAGCGAATGCTGATTTGAGGCGGTCAAACGCTTCTTGAGCCTCAGGAGGCCATGATTTGGGGTTGGCATTTTTCTTTGTGAGGGCCACCAGCGGGGCCACGAGCGTGGAGAAATGAGGAATGAATTGTCTGTAATAGTTTGCGAAACCCAAAAATCGTTGGATGGAGCGGAGACCCACAGGTCGAGGCCATTGTAGGACCGCAGACAACTTTGAAGGGTCCATTTGGAGACCTTGATCCGAAACTATGTAACCCAGGAAGGGCAACGAGGTGCGTTCGAAGAGGCATTTCTCTAGTTTAGCGTATAGCCGGTGGTCACGGAGACGTCTGAGTACCTGGCGGACGTGGAGGCGGTGAGTCTCCAGGTCAGGGGAGAAGATTAAGATATCGTCAAGATAGACAATCACGCAGACGTAAAGGAGGTCTCGAAGATTTCATTAACAAAATTCTGGAACACCGCTGGAGCGTTGCAGAGGCCAAATGGCATGACGAGGTATTCAAAATGGCCATCTCTGGTATTAAAGGCTGTTTTCCACTCGTCGCCTTCACGAATACGAATCAGGTTATATGCCCCTCGTAGGTCCAACTTGGAAAAAAGCTTCGCACCGCGCAAGCGATCGAACAGTTCCGAGATCAGCGGCAGGGGGTATCGATTCTTGATAGTAATTTTATTAAGTCCCCGGTAATCGATACATGGTCGGAGAGAACCATCTTTCTTTTCTACAAAGAAGAATCCAGCCCCCGCGGGCGAGGAGGACTTACGAATGAATCCCTTCCGGAGGTTCTCTTGGATATATTCGGACATAGCCTTAGTCTCCGGAACAGAAAGAGGGTAGACTCTTCCTCGGGGAGGAGTTGTCCCAGGAAGCAGGTCAATGGGGCAATCGAACGGCCGGTGCGGAGGTAGAGTTTCGGCCTGTTTTTCAGAAAAAACATCGGCCAGTCCTGAACGGGGCGGAAGACCCGACAGAGGTTTTGAAGAGTTTACAGGAGCGGACCGAAGGGCAGAACGGAGAACCGGAAGGCAGCACGAGTGGCACGCAGGGCCCCAACGGATAATTTCGCCCGTGTTCCAGTCCAAGGTCGGAGCATGCTGTTGCAACCATGGAAGGCCCAGGAGAATCTCGGAGGCAGAGCGAGGCAGGACCAGCAGCTTCAGAGTTTCCCTGTGTAGAGCGCCAATCTGTAGAGAAAAGAGGCGCCGTGCAGAACCGAATCACATCCCTTAGCATTCGCCACTAACAAGGAGACGTACATGGGTTTTCTGCAAAGGGGTCACCGGGAGACGATACTTGGAGACCAGAGCCTGGCTGATAAAGTTCCCTGCGGACCCCGAATCAAGGAAGGCGGTGGCCTGGAAGGTGCTGTCCGGTGAAATTCCACAGACTACGGGAATGGTCAGACGGAGAGATGCTGCACAGACACCTAGGGACGCCACTCCTGCGAACCCTAATGTGCGCAAGTTCCCCGGACGCACCGGACAGTCCCCAATAAAGTGGCCAGAACCGCCACAGTAGAAGCATAACTGCCTCAGGCGACGCTGCAAGTATTCTTCCTGGGACAGGTGGGCTCTCTCGATTCGTTCGGATACATCCTCCGGAACCTTAGGCAGAGGTAGTGGAGAACATTGGAAGACGGGAGCCAAACGTGGTAGCCGGCGTGAGCGGGCGACCTCCTGTTGAAGACGGAGCTCCTGTTGTCTTTCCGCAAACCGAATGTCTATTCGAGAGGCCAACTGAATTAGTTCATCCAGAGTAGACGGAAGATCCCGACCAGCGAGCTCATCCTTAATATGGCCCGAGAGACCTTGCCAGAAGGTTGCCACCAGGGCCTCATTATTCCACTTCAGTTCAGAGGCAAGGGTGCGGAACTGCACGGAGTAGTGACCCACAGTGGAGTCGCCCTGACGGAGACGGAGCAAAGCCGCCGCCGCGGAGGAGGCACGGCCAGGTTCCTCAAAGACGGTGCGGAACCCCTGGAGGAAGGTTTGTAGATTCGCCGTCTGTGGATCACCTCGGTCCCATAACGGAGTGGCCCAGGCCAAGGCTTCCCCCGACAAGAGGCTAATAACAAAGGCCACCTTAGCCCGCTCGGTGGGGAAGTGGTGCCCCAAAATCTCCAGGTGGATGGAGCACTGACAGATGAAGCCACGGCATTTCCTGGGATCTCCATCAAAGTGTGACGGAAGCGGCAGCTGCAGAGAAGGTCCAGGTACGGGAGCAACTGGTGCCGGCGGGGCAGCGCCCGTCGCAGGCGATGGTAGGCAAGCTGCTAGGTTCTGCATCATAGCGTGAGCTGGTCAATACGCTGGCACTGCTGGACGACAGCCGTTGAGACATCACGAAGTACAGGTAAGGGTACCCTGGCGGAATCCATGGCCAGTCCGTACTGTAACGGGTACGGTGGATTCGCTGGACCCCCGCAAGCGATGATACGTAAGCCACGCCAGGGAACGGAATCTAAGTAGCCCCCGGTTTTCACCAGAGCCCGCCGCAAAGCGGGATGGACTTGCTGCGGCGTGAGACTACCAGGTCGTTACCCCTGACGTGACTTGCTTGCGGAGGCGGCCGGGGTACTGCGTGGTACAAAATCGTAATCCAGAGGCGAAGTCGGGGACAGGCAGAAGGTCAGGGCAGGCAGCAGAGGTTCGTGGTCAGAGGCGGGCGGAAGGTCAGGGCAGGCGGCAAGCAGGCAAGGTCAGGAAACGTGGCGGACGGACTGGTACACGGGTAAGCAATACGGACACTAAGGCACACCAAACACTCTCTAAGCACACCAACGGACTGGCAGGAAGTGCAGGGGGCGTACCGCTAAAATAGAACCAGCGCCTGATAATTGACCAATTATCGGGGCGCTGGCCCTTTAAATCTAGAGAAGCCGGCGCGCGCGCCTAAAGCACAGGGCACGCGCCCGGCGGCTGGGACAGGCGGGGACAGCGTTCACCGGAGCGCGGACGGGTAAGGGGAGCGGCGCCGGGGCCGGGACCGGAGCGGGGGGGTCGCGGGCAGCTGCAGCCGCCGCACCGGCGCCCCTGCGGCCGCGGGGGGCAGCAGAGCCCGCGACCCCCGTGACAATGGGTATCCCTGACAAGTGCCCCTAAAATTATCGGGTCTGTCAAATGAACATTAACCCATAAGGTAGTGCATGTACCCTCGTGTAGATAATTCACAACTTTTCTAAATTTAAATCCTAAACTCCTATTTAGTAGGGTAGCTGATAAAAAGGGATAATCTCAATGTGAATGATATTGGCCTACACTTCACGTTTGAAATTCATCGAGCGAGTTTAAACTTTCTTGATGTCTGTCTTTCAAAAAACATCTTGGTAGGGTTGATACCACAATATTCAGAAAACCTACTGCTGGTAATAACTTATTGAGATGGGACAGTTTCCATCCACGTCCCCTTAAACAAGGTACATTTTTAAGATTACGCCATAATTGTTCCACATTTGACGAGTTTCAGTCGGAATCTTTTAAACTTAAATCTAGGTTTTTGGCAAGGGGTTGTTCTAAGGGCCCCCTCAAACTCGCATATGATACATCCTCAGAAAGAGATATATCTTCCTTACTAGTACCTAAGATTAAACAGCAGCATGAGAATTTGGTTAGAATTATTGGTACTTTTGATTCAGCTTCCTTGATTTTGGCCTATCCTTAAAGCAGACTCTGCCATCTCACGCTTTTTACAGCCAAAACCATCTATTACATACAGACGGGGAAGGCGCATTGGTGACCAATTGGTGCACAATGACTATACACCACCAAGACGTGAGGGTAATTGGTTAACTAATAGGTTGACAGGGATGTTCAAGTGTGGCGATTGTAAGGCCTGTCAAAACGTGAGGGTGGCAAAAACATTTTCTAGCACTGTCACAGGTGCGTGTTTCCAAGAGATTTTTGCAATTGCAAAACGTGTCATGTGGTACATTACATTGTGTTCGTACCCTTTGCTATATGTGGGAAAGACGACATGTGAATTGTGTCGTCGTATTCTTGAGCATGTTAATTACATTTGTAATGGGAAAGACACCTCTATTGAGCGTCATATGCATACTAACCCATATGATAAACAATGTATGGCCATAGAGGTTATTTATTAGTCAATTCAGAAAGAAACAAGGTGGACATATTGCCTCAAGACCGTTCGCCCAATAGAGCTTAATGAACATATCTCTTTTGTTTCATTTATCTAATTTAGTTATTGTTCTATTGTCTGTAATACTTTTTTTCTTCTTCCCCTTCCCTGTGGTTACTCTGTTCTTCTGGTTTTAGTCTAGTTTTTTTTTCCCTTTTTCCCTCCCCTTTTTTTGTTTTTTTTGTTTTTCGGGTCTCAAGGGGAAGGCAGCTCACAACCACACCTCTCTCCCTTTGAGAAATGGGAGACCTTAATATAGCCTCTTTCAACGTTAAGGGCCTGAACGCTCCCATGAAGCGTTCTCAGATTCTCTATCACTTCCACAGGAAACGGATTCACATAGCTTGCTTCCAGGAGACTCACTTTAAAACAAATCCTACCCCTTCTATTAAGAACATATATTACTCTAACTGGTATTTTGCCAATCACTCCCCTTCCAAAAGTAGAGGAGTAGCCATTGCCCTACACAAATCATTGCCACATCAGGGGCTCGACTGTATCACAGACGTCGAAGCCAGATATGTGATCCTGGTCCTGTCCATAAATGGGCATATGTTCACTATAGTTAATGTGTATGCTCCCAACCAAGACCAGATAACGTTCCTGTTGGAAATTTTGGAGCTTCTGAACTCTAGGTCAAAGGGGACTATCTTTTTCTGTGGGGATCTCAACCTAACGCTCGACCCTACGCTTGACAACTCTACTGGACGCTCATCTCTCTCTTATTCTGCTATCAAAAAAGTGAAGAAGTCCCTTCTTCGCTTTCAGCTTTGTGACGGCTGGTGGCTCCAACACCCCTCGGAAAGGGACTACAGTTTCTTCTCTACACCCCATAACACATATAGCCAAATAGACTGTATTCTTGTTCAACACTGTGCCCTCTCCTGGTTGTGAAATACTTTCATTGGAAACATCCTCTGGTCAGACCATGCCCCTATTTTTGCCTCGTTTCTCCTTCCCATCTCTGTCCGCTCGGCACAGGACTTGGAGACTAAACGAATCTTTGCTCACTGACACTGTTTGCCTTTCGGACTTACAACAGGCTGTTGAGCATTTTATTTCCGATTATGAGAGGGACATGACAGTAAAAATGGAAGGCTCTTAAATGCATCCTAAGGAGCGTATTGATCAAGCACGCTAGTCGCTTGAAGAAGACGAGGACCGCAGCCATTACTAAAGCTCTATAGAAAGTAGTGTCACTTGATGAGCTCCTTCACAAGCAAGCTCTCTCCCCTTTTATTCTTCAGGAGTTGCTCGTGGCAAGGTTAGAAACCAGACATCTCTTTGAGTCCTCCTGGGGTAGATCCCTTCAGGTATGCCGTAGCAAATATTGCGAGTTCGGGAACAAGAGTGGCAGACTCCTGGCTAAGGCCTCTAGAGATAAAATAACCGCTTCCTTTATCCCCACCATTAGGTCCCATTCTGGAAATTTGGTTCATACCACTCCTTAAATTGCCAGGGAGTTCACCACTTACTATTCTAAGTTCTACCAGCTACCGCCCAATCCCCGGCCATCTTCCTATGCCAGGCATGATTCCCCCTCTTCCATTAAGACTATATCAGAGGACTCGAGTCTGGCATTGGAAACTCCATTCTCATCAGAGGAATTGAAGGCAGCTGTTAGCCTCCCAGCCAGAAAGAGCCCCCGCACGGATGGCTATACTCCGCAATTCTTTAAGACCTTGTTGCCATTTCTTTCCCTTTTTCTGCTCACTGTTTTTAATGACATCTCGGCCTCTACCACTTTCCATGAGACCTCCTCTGTACATTCTGATCATGGAACACCTGCTGGATTCCATACGCTCCAACCCAGACATCAAGGGAATCACGATTGGCGACCACGAATTTAAATGTTTGGCTTTCGCCGACGACCTCATGATTTATATAAGAGATTCTCTCATCTCTCTCCATTTCCTGATGTCTGAGCCATCGTGTTTTAGTGCCTGGTCCAATATTAAAATCAATTATGCAAAATCCGAGGCCCTAAATATCACCATAGACCCTGCCATTTTAGATGCCCTTAAGGGGAAATTTTCTTTTTCATGGCCGCCCAGGGAAATATCTTATTTGGGGATCCAAATTCCTGCCGACCCTTCCAAATTGTTTGAGTCAAACTTCTCCCCTCTACTCACCAAAATATCCCAATTGCTTAGGGAATGGTCCCAAAAGGACTTCTCTTGGTTTAGCAAGATGAACATCTTAAAGATGTCCATCCTCCCCAAAATCCTTTACCTTCTTTAGACGATTCCCATCTCCATCCCAAATGCTTACTGGCTTAAAATCCACTGGTGCTTTAGTGAATTTGTCTGGTGCTTGCACCATCTGAAGATTCGGTGCAATCTCCTTTCTAAACCTAAAGCAGCTGGAGGTGTTGGCCTCCCCGATTGCAGGCTCTACTACTTAGCAGCGGCTTACACAAGGTTTGTAGATCTGACCCATAGCCCGCAGGCGAAGCTCTGAGTTTACATAGCACAAGCCATATGCCCATAATCTCTGATTTCCCTTCCATGGGCCCCTGGGGACGTTCTCGCGGATGCACTCAGACTGTCTTTTAGTACAGCTCACACCCTAACCATAATTAAAAGGTCCAAGCCTTCTGAAACCCTGCTAGACCTAGGCAGACCACTATTTCCGATTTCTGACAACCACCTATTTCCTGCTGGGTTGTCCAGGAATGCGTTTTTAGGGAGCTCCAAGACACAGCCTCTCCTCACCATCCACTTACATGATAAAGGCAAATTGCTTCCCCTTCCTGACCTACCACAGGTGGGTCACCCGGTCCTTAGGCATTTATTCCAACATATTCTACTAAAACACTTTTTTGCGTCCACCATTAAAATACTAAATTTTGATAGGGCCCTGTCCCCATGGAAAGACTGTGTCTTTCCACATCTGTACCTAGGCATCTGATTTCTCTGATTTACTTGTGGCTCCTCTCCCCTACTGAATATCCCCTCCCTTCTTATTGCACTGCTTGGGAAAAGGAGCTACAGAACACATTTACCTCTGACCAATGGAGGAAATGCTTCTATCTCACCCACAAACCAGTCATTGCCAGTAAATCCCAGGAAACTAGTTACAAAATCCTCTCCAGGTGGTACAGGGTGTTGGTTCTTTTACATAAATGGTACCCCACCGTTTCAGACACTTGCTGGCGTTGCAATAAAGAACCCGATACCATGGTCCATATCTGGTGGGGATGTTCAGCACTCAGGAAATTTTGGGATACCATCCTCCAGGCTATCAAGGATTGTACAGGTGTAGTGATACCAGACTACCCAGGAGCTGTGCTTCTATTCATGTTCCGATTTTCACAAACTTCCTACAAAAAATCCTTAACTAGGCACCTTCTCCCGGCAGCTTAAACAGTCATTCCCAGGCGATGGTGCCAGACTTCACCCTCCTACGTGCTAGAAAGGATTGAGGAAGTCTCTTTTCTTTACCGGATGGAGGAACTCATAGCTCGCTCTCCAGAGGATGCTGTTGGGTTCCTTCACAAGTGGAGCCCGTGGACCTTTTATCAAAACACCCAGGCATTTAAAGCTTTTTCGGGATAGGGGCTGCTCGGTTGGGATCGGGCCCTTGGCGTCAGGGGCGTAGCTAGAGGCTTGTGGGCCCAGGTGCAAAATTTACTCTTGGGTCTCCCCCCCCCCCCCCCCCCCAACACCGACAACAGCTGTGGACCACTAGTATTTAAGGTTTAGAATGTTATTTTTATTTTTTTATTTTTACTTTTTTTTAAATTTTATTTGTAGTTTCCTTAGGATACTTGGTAACAAAAGGGTGCGACTGCTTGTTCATTGTTCTGCAGTAATAAGATATTGCAGAACATTATACAATAATGGCTCTGCCTAAGGCAGCGTGCAATCTAAGTAGTAACATGTCATCCATGGAGGTCTTCTTTAGGCCTCTGGCTGTCATGATTACCACTTGGCATCCCGCCATCTTGAGGTCGTGGGGAGGGGGTGATCGTGGACTGGAACGGAGCACAGCCCCTTTACTTAATCCTTTAGATGCCACAGCCTCATGTAGCGCTGCATTTAAAGGGTTAAATTGACAAGATCGATACAGATAGACCAGCACACCACACTAATTATCCTTCAAAACTTAAAGCATATCTAGTGTGGTATGCTGGACTGTAAGCTCCACAGTGCCCTGTGAACTACACCAGACTCTAAAGATAGCACATAATATATTTTAATATATATATATATATAATTATATATATATAAATATACATTATATGATATTTATAGATGATATATATATAAAAGACACACAACACAACGTCGTTGTACAATGTGATGATGTTTATTATATAATATATATATAATAAGATGTGTGTATATATATATATATATATATGTGTATGTATATATGTATGCCTGTAATATGTATACTTTATGTTACATAAGACTGTACAGTGTGGCAGACTTGTAGTTCCACAGAGGCTGCTGAGGAACAACAAGCACCACCAAACCACACAAGTTAGCCTTAAAAGCACAGAGCAAGTGTAGTGTGGTATGCTGGTACTTGTAGTTCCTCATCAGCCACAGTCTGCCACACAGTCCAGTCTTATGTAACATAAAGTATACACATTACAGGCACACACTAATATAAAGCATGACTGTAGGCTGCTGTTTTTTAAAGAAGTTTACACTTACTGTGCTCCCATCCTGCACAGTAAGTGGAGCTGCTCAGATGTCTGGATTACTGTCCCAGCATGAGGGTGAGGGTGGCACATGGCCATAGGTGTAACTTTAGGGAGGTACAGAGGGGACTGGTCCCCCCCACTTTTTTCTGGGTGGGTGAGAGTCCCCCCCCACGTTTAGCCACTTCAATAAAAAATAATCTATATGAAAGCAGGAGAATACAGTAAGTGGGGGAGGGCATTGCACAGAGGAGGAAGAGCTTCCCTTCTTCTCTGATAAGGGCTGAGCATAGGGGAAGGGGTATACAATGAGAGAGAAAGGTACCTACACAGATACAGGGTGTGCTGGACTGTGAACAGCGTTCTCATTGGTGAAGCCGCCACTGCTGACCCCTGCTCTACCAATCAGCACTGCTCTCACTCTGCACTGACACTTGAGGCTGTCACCTACTCTGTCCCCCCAAGATGCACAGAAATATAGGTGGCAAAGGGTTAACTTCTTGCCGAATGCCAACTGCACCAGACTACAGGAGACAGGTAAGGAGGGGACAATGGTGCCAGGTGATGTGTGTGCATGTGAGTAGGGCAGGGGCGTAACTAGAGAAGCCAGGGCCCCAAAGCAAACTTTTGGATGGGGCCCCCTACCCCCCCCCCCCCTCTCCCACCTCCCTGACCACGACCATGTACCAGGACATGCTGTTAGATAATGTAGATAATACAAGGGGTAAATACCTCACCATACTTCTCTCTATTATATTACTACCAAACAAATCCATTATACCAAAACCAACATTACCAATAACACTACTACATATGGACCGGATTATACCGCCAGAACATGACCACAAATTACCACCACATAGTGACTGAACAATACCCCTATACTATTACTGATCAGTATACAAAGACCAATATTACATATGGACCTAATTATACCGTCAGAACACGGGCACAAATTACCACCACATAGTGACTGAATAATACCCCTACACTATTACTGATCAGTACACAAAGACCAATAGTACCGCCATATAGTGACCATATAGTGGTATATACAAGTGTACACAGGCTCTGCAAACTGTATATAACCTCCATACAGTGACCATATAGGGGTATATACTAGTGTACACAGGCTCTGCAGACTGTATATTACCTCCATACAGTGACCATATAGTGGTAGACACCAGTGTACACAGGCTCTGCAGTCTGTATATTACCTCCATACAGTGACCATATAGTGGTAGACACCAGTGTACACAGGCTCTGCAGACTGTATATTACCTCCATACAGTGACCATATAGTGGTAGACACCAGTGTACACAGGCTATGCAGACTGTATATTACCTCCATACAGTGACCATATAGTGGTAGGTACCAGTGTACACAGGCTCTGCAGACTGTATATTACCTCCATACAGTGACCATATAGTGGTAGACACCAGTGTACACAGGCTCTGCAGACATATAAGTGATTACAGTGCAGTTACATCTTGTGACTCACAGGTGACGTTTCTCTGACCAGTCGTTGACTTTCCCCTTTGTTCTACATCCGGTCCAGTCCGCCATCATGATGACATCGCCCGACCACTTGTCCCTGCAGATTTAGACACAAATATCTTAGAATTCTGACTTTTCCAGCACCTGCCCCCCTGGCTATATGGGGTCCATTTAGGCAGGCAGGGTTTAGATAGGCTATATGGGGCCCCAAATAGGCAAGGTTTAGGTAGGCAATAGAGTCCCCATATAGGCAGGCAGGGTTTAGGTAGCTATAGGGAGCCATACAGGTAGACAGGGGTTAGGTGGGCTATAGGGGCCATATAGGTAGGCAAGCTTTAGGGGGCTATATAGGCAGACAGGCTTCACGGTAGCTAACGGGACATCCAGCCACGCAGACCTAGAGCTATACACGCAGCCTTTAGGGGGGGTATCTAGGCAGGCTAGGGGGCTATAAAGGCAGGCTAGGGGGCTATAAAGGCAGGCTAGGGGCTATAAAGGCAAGCTAGGGGGTATAAAGGCAAGCTAGGAGGGTATAAAGGCAAGCTTAGGGGGTATACAGGCAAGCTTAGGGGGTATACAGGCAAGCTTAGGGGGTATACAGGCAGGCTTAGGGGGTATACAGACAGGCTTAGGGGGTATACGGCCGGCTTAGCGGGTATACGGCCGGCTGAGGGGGTATACGGCCGGCTGAGGGGGTATACAGGCGGCTTCGGGGGTATACAGGCAGGCTTAGGGGGTATACGGCAGGCTAGGGGTAACGCAGGTTAGGGGGTATACAGGCGGCTTAGGGGTATACGGCAGGCTTAGGGGTAAACGGCAGGCTTAGGGGGTATACGGCGGCTTAGGGGTATACGGGCGGCTTAGGGGGTATACGGGCGGCTTAGGGGGTATACGGGTGGCTTAGGGGGTATACAGCAGGCTTAGGGGGGTATACAGCAGGCTTAGGGGGTATACAGGCAGGCTTATGGGGGTATACAGGCAGGCTAATGGGGGTATACAGGCAGGCTAATGGGGGTATACAGGCAGGCTTAGGAGGTATACAGCAGGCGTAGGGGGTATACAGCAGGCTTAGGGGCAGGTAAAATAAGAAATCCATTACTTACCTCGGTCCACGCTCCCCCGATGATGTGACGTCACCGCGCGCGCCCACGTGATCACAGAGCGCCGGCAGGGGAAGTAGCAGAGCGGAGCGATCGTCGCTCCGTTCTGCTATCTCCATGGAAGCGCTGCCTCTGAACGCTTGGGCCGGAGGGCCCGGGCCTTCAGAGGCCGCATGCGCCGGGCCCCGCAGTTCCCCGCCCACCGCAGTGAACGGTTATGGTCACGGCCGGCGGGCCCAGGAGCGGCAGTACCGGGGTAGCGGACGCGGTAGCAGCTGCCCCGGGGCGCGGGCCCCCCTAACCGCACGGGCCCCGGAGCAACAGCTACCCCTGCAACCCCGGTAGTTACGCCCCTGGATTAGGGTATGTACTGTATATGTGAGATGTGTGTATACTGTACAGCCATGTGTCTAGCCATGTCACTTCTTCCCTGCACTTTTGCCCCGGGGAAAATTAAAGTGAATGGGGTCGGCCCCGCAGCATTTTAGAAATGTGGACTGGCCAGAACATACTTCTAAAACCCCCAGCATATAGCAGAGAGCAGAGTACGCCCTGCCATATGCCTTGTGAACATACCTTAAAGGTACGTTCACACGGAAGATATGAATGCTGATTCTGGGACGGATTCGGTGCTGATTTGCCTCAGAACTGGCGTCCAATCCGGCAGGAAACTGATTTACATTATACACTATGTAAAATCAGTGTCGTTGTTTAGATGACACTGATTTTACTTCAGTATTTTCGGCGCGTGCTGTCAGCGCCTACACAGAATTCTTCGAGGCGTTTTATGCACTAACAGCACTAATGGATAGGAGGCAGAAATCTGCCTTGGGCAGTCTGGGTCATTTGTTCATCGGAATTCTGCGTTTGCAAGAGCCACATTTTCTACAAGCAAATGACACTGTCAGTGCCGAAAAACCATTATTTGAACCCACCCTAAGTGTGTAGTGTGTCTGTGTTCAATATATGTATATATACACACACAATTTCTGGGGGTACATTGTCTAATGTAGTCTCTGGGGTACAGTGTGTAATGTAATAATCTTTGGGGAATGGTGTAATATAATCTCTGTTGTACAGTGTGTAATATAATAATCTCTGTGGTATGGTGTAATATAATCTCTGTTGTACAGTGTGTAATGTAATCTCTGGGGTACTGTGTGTGATGCAGTAATATCTGGTATACGGTGTGTAAACTAATATCTGGGGTATAGTGGGTAATGTAGTAATCTCTGGGGTACAGTGAGTAATGTAATCTCTGGGGCATGGTGTAATGTAATCTATGGGGTACGGTGTGCAAACTAATCTCTGGGGTACAGTGGGCAATGTAGTAATCTGTAGGGTATGGTGTGTAATGTAATAATCTCTGGGGTACAGAGAAAGGATGCTTGAGAAAGGGGGAGGACCCAGAAACGTCGCAAAGCAGTATTGCACACACATACCAGATCAGCCGTCTGTGCAGCATGATGAACAACACCTGACAAGCTGTGTGAGCTGCAGGGAGAAGCGTCTGGACTTAGGGCGCTCCACTTGGACTGACTACTCCAGAATTGGAGAGCAACATAACCGCAAGTGTTTACTCATGTTTTGAGAAACTATGAATCTATTACATTATAAATTACATTATAAATGGTCATTTTAAGATTTTTTCATACAATATAGGCACAGTGAATAATGTAATCTCTGGGGTACAGTGTGTAATGTAATCTCTGGGGTACAGTGTGTAATGTAATCTCTGGGGTACAGTGTGTAATGTAATGTCTGGGGTACAGTGAGTAATGTAATCTCTGGGGTACAATGTGTAATGTAATCGCTGGGGTACAGTGTGTAATGTAATCTCTGGTGTACAGAGAGTAATATGATCTCTGGTGTTCAGTGGGTAATGTAATCTCTTGTGTACAGTGTGTAATGTAATCTCTGGGGTATGATGTAATGTAATTGCTGGGGTACAGTGTGTAATGTAATCTCTGGTGTACAGTGAGTAATGTGATCTCTGGGTTACAGTGTGTAATGTGATCTCTGGGGTACAATGAGTAATGTAATTCATTTCTAGGGTTCAGTGTGTAATAGAATACATTTTTGGAGAACAGTGAATTATATTATTTCTTGAGTACAATGTGCAATTCATTTGTAAGGTGCAGTTAGTAATGTAATTTCTATATCTACCATGTGTAATATAATTTCTGGGGTGCAGTGAGTGATGTCACTTCTGGTGTATGGTTTGCAATAAAATACATTTTGGGGTACAGTATGTGGCATAAGTGATTCCTAGAGGTACAGCGAGATTGGGTTCTTTTATTTTCCTCATGATGGGAGGGTTAAGTGAAATTTGCTGCATTGCACAACATTTTTTATTTCCATCTAGAGGGGGTAATATTGTAGGTGGGCTGGTTCGGTTTCATTGCCAGGGCTGCTTTTTAGTCCCAGTCTGGCTCTAAAGTTAAGTAATCAGAGAGCCACTCATAACCTTACGGATTGCACCATAAGGACTCGGTCCGGACCTGCTGGGGGAGCTCACAGCACTCCCTCACTTTTTGAACCAAAGTTACGCCCCTGCACATGGCAGATGATATAGCTGCTGCTGCGATGTGCTGCTCTGCTTCACTGATCTTCCGCCCTGGATGCCAGCAGAAGACGGACTGCCCTGCCCCTTCCTCTGACTTATAGACACCGTCCTCCTTAAGAGACAGTAAGCTTGTTTTGGCCGGGAACTGCGGGCAGGGGCATAGACAGTGCGATGATTTTATTACATCGTGCTGCCTATGCTGCAGTGACTGCAGTCGCTGGGTCTATTTGACCGAGCAATGAAGCGGTGTGGTGCGGGGTCCCCCCTGGCTTAGGGACCCTTGTAGCTACGCCACTGCTTGGCGTTGTTTTCTTTTTTACATTCTGCTTCTCTCTTCGCTGCCTTCCCCCCCCCTCCTTTCCTCCTTGAGATCCAGAGGACTTAGTTCTTATTCCCCTCCTTTATCCACCCGCCCCAACCGTCTTTTTTTTTTTTTTTGGGGGGGGGGGGTTATTTCTTTTATGTTTAGTAGTCACATTGTCAATTTATTCTATTGCTTAAAGGATAACTACTCTTTTGTCATTTTGATCGTGCCTTTTCATTGTGCTTCATTTTGTGATCTGACTACAAGCTTTGTTTACTTTTTGGTTATGTTATTAGAAAATTGTTCAATAAACATCAAGTTTGAAAAAAAAAAAACAGGAAAGGGATACAAAAAGATATGTCAGTTAGCATGGTTCAAACTGTGATTAACAAATGGAAAATCAGGGGCTCTGTAAAAACCAAACCATGGTCAGGTAGACCAGAAATTTTGGCTACAACTGCCAGGAAAATTGTTCGGGATGCAAAGAAAAAAACACAAATAACATCAGCTGATATACAGGACTCTCTGAAAACTAGCAGTGTGGCTGTTTCAAGATGTACAATAAGGAGGCACTTGAAAAAAAATGGGCTGTATGGTCAAGTCGCCAGAAGAAAGCCATTACTGCACAAATGCCACAAAGTATCTCTCCTACAATAAACCAAACAGCACAGAGACAAGCCTCAAAACTTCTGAAACAAGGTAATTTGGAGTGATGAGACCAAAATTGAACTTTTTGGCCACAACCATAAACGTTACATTTGAGAAAAGGACAGCCATTTCTACTGTAAAGCACGGAGGTGGATCACTGATGTTTTGGGGATGTGTGAGCTACAAAGGCACAGAAAACTTGGTCAAAGTTGAAGGAAAGATGAATGCAGCACCTTATCAGCAAATACTGCCTGAAGCTGTGCATGGGATGTACTTGGACATTCCAACATGACAACGATCCAAAACACAAGGCCAAGTCGACCTGTCATTGGCTACAGCAGAACAAAGTGAAGGTTCTGGAGTGGCCATCTCAGTCTCCTGACCTCAATATCATTGAGCCACTCTGGGGAGATCTCAGCCGTGCAGTTCATGCAAGACAGCCCAGGAATTTACAGGAACTGGAGGCTTATTGCCAAGAAGAAAGGGCAGCTTTACCACCTGAGAAAATAAAGAGCTTCACCCACAACTATCACAAAAGACTTCAAGCTGTCATTGATGTTAGAGGGGGCAATACGTGGTATTAAGAACTGGGGTATGTAAACTTTTGATCAGGGTCATTTGGATGTTTTTGGTTGTCATTATGATATAAAAAGAGAAAACACGATACTTCTGGTTCCGGCGCCTTAATGGTGAGAGGGTGAACAGGGAGCTCTTGGACACCGGGGCGATTCCGTCAGTTCAGACCCGCATCCAAGCCCTGTTACTCGCCCAAACTAGAACGGGAAGCTTTGAAGATTCATCAGAGCGTGGCAGCACTGTTTTACTATGCCGACACATACGGAGGAGCGGAGACGAGAAAGCCCGCGAAACTGCGTGGCCGCATGCAACGTGATGGAGCTGGAGACAAGCAGGCGCATGGTGAGAGCAGCAGCTGATAACGGCGGCTTTCGAAACAGAGGCGAGGCCATTCACCACCCGCTTGCTGGAGGGAACACACTGCAGGAGCTCGGTAGGAGGACTTTACCTTCCTCACTCACCCCACAGAGTCTGCAGCCTACTTCAATCTCGAAAAGGTACAGGGGGTACATCACTGCTGGGGCTCAATAATCCGGATTATTTCACCTCCCCATCAGAGTTACTACCTCCGCCAGACCAACCAGGAGCTTCTCTATCACGCTTAACCCTTCAAAATCTGCAGCTTGCCAGGGCTATTAGAGGGTATAGAGGCGACTCGCCACTCCTGGGGTCCTAAAAGTAGGGCCCCTTGTCAGTGAAAAGTATCACTATTTCTTACTACCAAGTGGTCAGGAGCCGCTCACTGCACTATACATTCACTTGAAGCCCTTTCTAGTTCTGGCAAAGCCAGCAATAAGCTAGTGGACTGCCTGAGTTAATCAAGAGAACTTGTAGTGATTACTGTGAACTGTATCCAGTAAGTCTACAGAGGAAATTGCTACTGTCAATACAGCCATAAGACTCCTCTACCTCATTACCTCAACTCAACGTCCTCACTTGAAAGTACAGCCATCTTCTAAAAGAGTTGGGGATTTTTGCTTTCCTCCTTGAAATATTCACTAAATGCCTTTCAGCCTTTCTGTCATCACGTGTCTATAGAAAAATATTTGTAAAAAATGGCCGCACAAAAAATGTTAAACAACCTGGCAAAGAAGGCAAAGGCCAGGCACCGGCTTCTCCTGAGCCACTCAACCAGCTACGTCTACTGGACCAGCCGGAACGCTCATTTTCTACCATTTCTGCAACCCCGCTGACTGACTCACCAGAGATTGCCAACGCCCAGTCAGCCTCTACAGACACCAGCCATATACAAATAGATCCACCTAGCTCCCAGTTTAAAGTAATTGTGTCAGAAATAGCTAAACAGATTTCTGCAGACCTTCAAGCATCATTGACATCTTCTGTAGCTCGTATTGTTGCCCAAGTAAAAGCAGACACCAAAATCCACACCGAACGACTTGATGACCATGACCAGCAGCTTCAGGATCTCACTAGCGACATGGTTAAAAACTGCTCTGAACTCACTGATTTGGCCTAGAATAGAGGATCTTCAGAATAGATCCAGAAGGAACAATTTACGAATCATTGGTGTGTCGGAAGTGGTGCCTGCCGGGGAATTAATTAGGCTATGCGAAAGAGACCTGCCAGAAGCTTGGGGCTCAGAAGTCCCTGCAAAGTTGACTGGGCGCATCAAATTGGCCCTGATCTCAGAAGCGGTACCAAGTCCGCCTCACGGGATGACAGGCCAGCTGCTTTGAGAGAACATCTTCGCCAGATTATAGTTAAGTTCTTGGATTTTACGGACAAAGTAGCAATCTTGCGAGCTTTCAGGAGACTCAAATCTGATCTCATTTTCAAGGGAAGGAAAATCCTTGTTTTCGAAGACTTCTCAGCAGAAGTTGTTAGGAAATGTCGAACATTCTCTCCCATTTGCTCTGCCCTTTTCTATAAAAAAAAAGTAAAATTCGCCCTGTTATGCCCAACAATCCTAAAAAATTTTCATAAAAATGGGGAGGTGGGGTTTTGAACTATGGTTATTTATTTTTTTTTCTTCTTCAACATTTACTCTAGTGTCCCTATGGGACTTGAGCTTGCAATCGCTTGTCCTATGTACGGCATTCAATTTATTACTTATTATACCCTACCTATGGCACGGTATGGTAACATGGCACCTAAGGAGGCCTTAATGAGGAAACCGGCTGCCATGGAAACAGACCGGCACCCCACAATTGTGTTTGGAGAGGAGGCGAATGGGAACTGCAATACACTGTGGCCATACACTATAAGCATTCAGACACTGTGGTGTTTTTCTCGATGACATCTAAATGGTTTTCTTAGGATGTAGGTGAGGAGATGATGGGGTGCACCATTTACCCTACTTTCCTAAGGCGCCAAAATGCATTGTCCTGGCCCTGAGTTCACCTATGGCATGTGATAAAAGCAACCTGGTGTCTGCCACCAGGGAGTAAAGGATCCTGTACTCCTCACCAGTGAAGCTACCAGCCCACGAACATTTGTCTCAGGAGGTGCGACGATGGTAGGCTGTAATGAGCAGTCCCCTGCTAGCAGCTCTGTTCTCACCTCAGCACAGCAAGAGGTTGTCACGCTGTTTGCAATGTCCGCCACATCACGCAGGGACTCCTAGACCTTTGAGTAGTATAGAGCTCCTCATCCCTCCTCTGATATTTCAGATAACCACCTGAGTAACTCTAGTGGTGAACAGAGCTGAATTAGCACTATAATTTGCCAAATTTAGGGCTTGGATGCAGGAGCTTGCTTAAAACACAGTTAATCTCAGTTGCTCCGCCCTCAGAAGTCTGGGTTTAGTTTTTGTAAATAGGGTGAATCATGGGGGCTCCTAACCATACAAGCCTCTCATTGTCACATGTGAACTGTTCCCTACAAAAAATCTATTTTAAAAAATTGTATCAAACTTAAATCTAATGATGCCAACAATAAGAAGAAATAATAATAATAATAATACCAGTTATAAACTATTGTGTTGTATGACTATCTTCTCAGACACATAGGGCCACATGTATGAAAACTGTCTAGGTCTAAGACTTTCTTGTTTCCCATAGCAACCAATCAGAGTTCCCCTTTCATTTCATATGGTGCTCTGAAAAAGTGAAAGGGGGACTCTGATTGGTTGCTCTGGGCAACAAAGAAAGTTTTAGACCAAGACAGTTTTCATACATGTCCCTCATAACTTTTAAGGTTTTTTTTTTTGTTTTTTTTTTTTAAATTGCCGTTTTTTGTTTATTTTTCATAAACAATGACTGTATCAACCTAATTTATTACTAACTTAAAGAATAATGCGTTATGAACAAAACATCCCTTATCACGCGGATAAGTATTAAAAAGTTTTTCACTGACACTTCTCACATTTGAAAAATGGGGCCCTTTCATAAAGGAAAAAACTAGCTGCGGCCGGTAAGGGGTTAAACAAGATCGCACTTGCTGGGGTCAAAAGTAAGGTGACAAGACGTCCCGCTTTCACCCCCTTGTAGCACGGCCCTGGCAATGTCCTGCCGGGGCGACCCAATGTCCCACTTTCATAGGGACACTGCCAGTTCGATGCCGGCTTTCAGGCCGCTGTCGCAGGACTGCAGCACTGTATGTTTTCAGCTGTATGTGCCTCCCCTGGAAGCGCATACAGTTGAAACTTCTAAGGTGGAGCACAGAGCGAAACCTCTCTGCTCCACAGATTACTCCATATTTTTTAAAACAGGCTTGTGGCCCTCTGTAGTTTCCAGAACAGCCGGCGTGACAATGTTATCATGCTGCCTCTGCAGCATGATGATGTCATGCCGTTTGCGCAAGAAAACAGAAAGCAGCAAGCAATAGGAATTTTTGGGAAAAGCATTTCTGCTACTTTTAAATACATAAAAATTTGAGGTTCTTTTGAGTTTAATTTTTGATCAAAACTGTAAAGGCCCATCTGCCACGGCAAGGCAACATCAGTACAGATGGGAACCTACTCTAACATGTTACCTCTCTTTTTGTCTGTTCTTTGAGCTGTGAGTATGGCCTTGTTTCTGTGTTTTTTGACTAATTAATGTCCCATTTGTTGTTTTTTTTTTTTTTGTTTTTTTTTAAACACAATTTTTATTGATTTTCCAGAATCATAGAATTACAAAAACAGCTTTTCAATGCAGTGACATAAACATTTGCTAAGTGTCAACCCCTTACATCGGCTACATACACCTACATTTTAGTACAGGGAGGGGTTCTGAAAACAATCACTTTATGCAATGCAACAAAAATTTAGGTTAGAGCAGTAACACAATGACTACCCATGTATATCGCCACTCCTAACCCCTTTTTAGAATACCCATCGAGATACAATAACCTAGGTTATCTCAAATGTCAGCAGGCGTCAGCCCATAGTTCCCGTTCCTATGCCAGATGCCTGGAAATACCTCCTCACCACTCTCCGTTATCCTATCACTTTATGACACAGGGCTCAGGAATTCTCCAGAGACAAGGGCCTCCCACCCAAGTATGTTATAGTCTTTTAACAATCATCTCTTAGCAGAAACATTCCCGCTTTTGTGCTGTCATCCGTGCAATAGAGACAGAAACGTAGTTGTCAATACGCCTCTTGTGCCAAATCGCCTTGGCTACTGCGACAGCCTCCCCTTATTTTGGGTACCTACTCCAGCCCTCTTCCCTCTCAGGGTAGCCTATCCTAATCTCATCCACACGATGAATAAACCCGAAGGTATTAGGTCAGATCGATGTACAGTATATCTTGATGATGCCCACGCACACCCCCTTCCACACCCAAGTATCACTCAGAATGTTGCTATCCTGTAGTTCTGTCAATCAAGTTTTTGATTTCGTACGTCCAAGGACAGCATTTTTAACCCCTTAAGGACCCAGCCTGTTTTGACCTTCCTGACCCAGCCCTATTTTTGAAATCTGACATGTGTCAATTTATGTGAGAATAACTTTTTGACACTTTTACCTATTCATGTGATTCAGAGATTCTTTTCTCGTGACACATTGTGCTTTAAGTTAGTAAGAAATTTTTATCCATACAATCCTTGTTTGTTTGTGAAAAATATCAAAATTTCATGAAAACTTGGAAAAATTTGCGATTTTGAAAGTTGCAAAATTTCTGCGTGCAAGACAGATAGTTATTCACCACAAAATAGTTTATAACTAGCATCTACCATATGTCCACTATAGGTTGGCATAATTTTTTAAATGTCTTTTTTTTTTCGACATTAGAGGGCTTAGAAATTTAGTAGCAATTTCTCAATTTTCAAGAAAATTTGCAATATCCATTTTTTTAGGGACCACTCCAGTTCTGACGTGGCTTTGAGGGGCCTGCATGTTAGATACCCCCATAAGTGACGCCATCTGAGAAACTAGACCCCTTAACGTATTTACAACACTATTTAGGAAGTTAGATAACCATTCAGATATTTCACAGAAATTAAAGCAAAGTGGAGGAGAAATTTCAAAATTTCACTTGTTTTGCAGATTTTCAATATTTATCCATTATTCACTGGAATACGGTAAATGTGACTAGGTAAATGCAACTTAATATCAATTCCCCCAGGTCTGCCGTTTTTAGCGATATCCCATTTGTTGCCCTAGTGCATTATTTGGCTCACCCATAAGCCCCAGAATAGGAGGTGCACCTACTAT